>JAXQQM020073986.1:0-249856 GCA_034641835.2 Pinus albicaulis
ATGTGATTGTTAGATGATCCAAATATCATAATGTAAAGTTAGGATAAAATATTTATTAAATTATAACATTTAATAAATATTAAAGACACTTAGAAATAGAATATTGTTAGTAAAGATAGGACTCTAGAATAGAGTCGTATCTTAGGCTCTAAAATAGGAATAAAATTAGTAGATTGGATAGAAGATCATTTATTGTAAATGGACACTTGTTGTTTTATCAAGTGGTCCATAACTAAATTAAGTTAGGACATATAGCTTATAAATAGGTTAGTTTTCTAATTGCAAATTAGTGGAAGTTTATGTTTGTAAACTCTATCAATTTTTATGTAATTTCTTTTCCATTATCAATAAAATCATGTGTCTGAGGACACTTCTATATTAATGTGGTATCATAGCTTCACTAATACAGCTGATAAGAGAAGGAGATTCCATATCTACAAACCTATGGAAAACTCCAGTAAAGTGTTCATCAACTGAATTGGTATGAAAAAAATTTCAAATTTATTTTTTCAGGGAAAAGAAATTTTATTATTATTGAATTTTAGATTATTTGATGCATTTTGTTAAATCTGAAATTTCGCACTGCCCCCAAACACCACTGTGTAATTCCACTTTAAACTCCATACATTGGAAACTGCTATGAGGTTTTGATGCATTAGCCTTGGAATTTTGGTCAAATAATCCAATGCAATTTTATTGAGTAGTCCAGGCAGAATGATGTTCGATGAATCTCCATCGTTGTTGTTATAGGTCAATTTGGGTGCCATTCCCAATGACCTGGTTAACTGGGCATCATCTCTAGGACCAATGATCAAGGGTTTATCATTCCCTATCATTTCAGTTGCTACATGCCCTAAGACAAGAAACAAGAAAAATCAAGCAAGACTTTCATCAAGCAAAGGTTTCTATGGTTTGAAGCTTATTATATAGCATATGATAGCTCACCAACGCAGGCTATAAGGGGCCTAAGTGTGTTTCACATGCAGGTAGCCCCATACAAGGCTGCTCTGCAAAGCACTTCCCGACATTCACATGTGTGTTGGTCACATTGGGAGATAAATTCTCATTGTTCTGGAATCTCCACTTGGTCAGTGCCTTCTAGAAGAGTTCACATGTGTCAAGCTTCGGATCCAAGTGTCCATTTGACATCTACATGACTAGAAACATGTCTTGCCTATTTTTGGAAAGTTATTGATTGAAAAACAACCTACAGTTCATCTATAAATTGAGCATAGATCTAAGAGCTTGAGAAGGAAGAATTTGAGTAGAGAAATGCTGGAGAATTTTCAATTGAGAGCTAGATTTGTGAAGTTGCTGCTGGAGAGATTTATACTGTGATGAGGCTTGGGAACGTTTCTGGAAGATCACTTCAAATTAGTCACTAGGTTGTAACCTCTCCTTCTATCATTAATAAAGAGTACTGCTTATTTTTCCCTATATGCATCTGTATTGGCTTTGATTTTCCATATTGCAAGATCTTGGTTGATGTATATGGTTTATGCTTTACTGATTTAGCTAAATAGCTTGAATATATATCTATATTATTGCTTCTTCTGTTTTTTCAGTGTTCTTTCTTGCATGAAGCATTCATCTCACAAACCGCTTGAATTTGAAGTTGCAACGAAAGCGATAGAAGGAGCCATTTGGAAGCAACTGAAAAAGTAAGCCTCCAATTCTCTATGTGTATCTGTTCTGAGTTAGGATAAATAGTCGTATAGTCTTTCACCTGTTGTTATAGACTAGCACCTGTCTAGGGAAGCGATATTTATCTGTAATTCACAATTTTGGCCCAACAAATTGGCAACTCCACTGGGGATAATTTGTCTTAGTTATAGGTGTTTTAGCCTCTGATTTACTTTTTTTATCCACCCAGTAGTTGTTACACATAAATATTAATCTTTTTCAGAGCTTAATTTGCAAAGACAGTGAGTTAAACAGTAGTATTTCTCTTTGTATATTGCACCCAACACACCCTTAGACTAGACACAGTGCTTTGCAGAGCAATGTCTCCCTTCCTATCCTGCGTTGCAGAGAAATGTATCCCCTTGGAGACTTCATTGACTCCTGAAAGTACCCAAATTCCCTTGAATTTGACTTTGCAACTTGCTTCAATTTTGTTTGTTGTTGTGTTCTGAAAATTTTGATGCTCAATTGACCAGTGAATCTATATAATTCTTCCTCCTTTGGCTAAAAATTTATTCAATGTTTGTTTAAAAAAAAAATCTATATCATTGACAAGTTGATTTCAAAGTAATTTTTATGGTCGCATTAAGAATCATTTGCTTTCGAAATAGGAAATTGTCGTAAAATCTTCATTTCCTTGATAGGAGAAATTGTTGTTGAAATCCTCGTTTTTCCTTCAAAAGAGAAATTTTTGTTTGTATTCTTCGTTTCTCAAAACTAAAAAGCATTTGAATTATTGATCTAGTGCCCCTATTTCCTTTTCTGCATTCATAACATTAAGGAAACTGAAAAGAAAAACTTGCATTTGCATGTAGGATTGTGTGTGTTTTGCAAAAGGAACATTAGGAAATATGCATTTAGTTTGTGATTCATTGATTTGTTTGCTCACAAACTAGCTCACTTCCCTTAGTAGCTAGGTTCTTCATTGAAAAAGTTGAAAGTGAAAGTTTGTTTATCATTCTTAGCTTGCATTTTAGTAATTTCATATACATCATCGCGGTGAACCTTTGAAAGGAAAATTTTTAAGCAAGATCAACATAAAATAAATCTAAATTTACTTAACAACGCATTGGAACCATAATGATAACATTTAGAAGGTCTAGGCTAGAGATGTATTCTGGTGTCGTAAAACATAGCAGTTGTCGTTAACTTGTCTGTGATACATTCCGAGTGTGATACCTCACTCCACGTACGTAAGTATATCGTAGGTCGTCTACGTACTTTCGGGTATATCGGGTAGTGTTATAGTACGATAAGTATAAAGGGGTTCTCTCACTGTGCAGTTTCGCATCAGGCAGCGCTAATACGGACTTGGGCCTCCACGTACCTTCGGGTATATTTGGGAGGAAAAATTTTAGATGCTATCCATCCATAGTGAACCGAGTCATCCGCCTTGAAATTGTGATACACTGAACACAGCATTCGGGGAGATTACCTTCTCGTACTTCTTGGTTCGCCGGGAGGTATTATGTAGTTCACAATTTCTTGGTAAACCCTTTTCCCTAACATTACCCTCTTTTTTTTATTTGATTTTTGGTTAAAATAAATCAGTAATCGTGGAAGAACAAAATCTTATCCCCCATCATTCGCGTAGATTAGCTTTAAAACCACCTTTACCACTGGAAGTTACTTCTGGTAGGAAAAGGCGATCACGATCTGCCGAATCAAGTACAATTCTTACCTCTAGTGAAACATCATCTTTTAACCCAGAGTTAGCTCAAATTGTTTCCACACATCCCGGTTCGTTTACTGTTGTCGAAATGGAGTCTTCACAGCTACACGTGGTCATGATCCATTCAATCGCTAAGACAATACCTCCTGGACCCAACGTTGTTCAATCACAAATTGATCCAGATCCTATCTCTTCTTTGCCAGAAAATCTGAATCCTGAAGTCGAACAACTGGAAGTTGTTCCTACCTTGGTCACCCCAAAAATTTATGTAGCCACTGAAACTCCTATATCACACAGTCAATCGTCTAAAATATATTTTGGGCCTAACGGTGAAGTTATTCCTCCTGGTTTAATTGGGATTGAATAAATCCCACAAGATGATACACCTTTAACTCCAACCCATTTTGGGGGGGACCTTTACCTGTACCAGCCTTTTCCTCAATCGTTTCCATCTGCTTTTGTTGATCCTATTTCCATTCAATCTCCCGTCGATTTTCGAGGGTATACATTTGGTCATACAACCATGTCTGAACCAACATCTTTGGTTGGGTCTGTTGTTCCAATTACGTTAGCTCCTACCCTCACTACTCTGTCGATGTTCACGATCTCACCAGAGTCATATTTTCACGGTGGCCCTTCGGTCCCAACAGGCTACAAATCATTGTCTGGCACTTTCTCTAGTGCATCTTCATGTTCATGGTCTTTGCCAATGTCATCATCTGGTATTTTAACTGGTAGTCTTATCGTTAGTACTAAACGACCTGATTCATTACATACATCATCAGGGCAATATCAAGTCGGTCCTTTTGGGTCAATTCCTTTAAGTACCATATCAACTCAACTCCTAGCATTTGGAGAAAATTATTTTCCATCTTATTATCCTCCTTATGCTGGGGGGAAACCTTTGGTCACTCAATATGAAAATACTTAGTCACTTTTTGGTAAAAATAATGTTGACATGAATGTTTGTCAATGCCAGCCCACTCTTCCTATCTAACCACAAATGGTTTTACACTCATATCAACCGGTTCAACCTGTTACACCCACTTGATGACCACTTCTTAATACGTCTATACCCCTGTTACAGAATCAAAGTATTGTACATCAACCTTATCAAGCAGGTTCTTCGACTCAATATCATCAAATTTTGGGTCCACAGACTCAAAATCCGTTGGTTAATTTATAACAACCTGTGTCAGGGATCATTTATTCACAAGCTGGTGTACCATTTTATGGGATGTCACAAACGCAACCTGGTTATACGTATCAACCGAATCCAACTTATACTAATTTGGGTTATAACATTGGTTGACAGACCCCTAGGCAGCCACAAGTTCAAATGCCTCAAACTTCATTTCAACAAGTATCATATCCAGGTTTTGTTCAATAGAATTCTTAAGCGTTTTCTATGCAAAACAACCCCTATCTGGATTACCAGCAGCAAATTCCATATGTTGGTGCTCAAAGACCTGTTGCCCAAGAAATTCCATCTTACCCTGGCTATGCTCAACTTGACCTTAATCGATAGTTTCCTTTTGTTGCAACCTTGGAATTACCAGATTTAAACTGGTTAAACAATGATCCTATTAATTATGCTCTTTGGTGGCCGGTGATACCTCATAAATTACCCTCTGAAATTCCTAAATTCAATGGAAACCCTGGAGAATATCCGTCGACTCATGTCATGACTTGTCATTTGTGGTGTTCATCAAATTCTTTGAATGATGATTCTGTTCGACTACGTCTTTTCCAGTGTACACTCATAGGTCCATCTGCTAAATGGTACATTGAGTTACCTAGAGCTTCTTTTGACAATTTCACTGCTTTAGCTATTGCCTTTTTGACCCATTTCCAGTTACCAATCAGATACGAAATTGGAACGGAACTCTTGACCAATTTCAAACAGACTAATGCTACTCACATTTCTGATCATATTCATGAGTGGCGTCGCCGTCGATGAATGGTCAAGACATTTTTTCCTAATCAACTCCTTTCTGAATGGTTCATTAAGTCCCTGTTACCATATATAACATAGGATGTGGCTAAAGGTGGCGTCATCACAGAAGAGCAAGTTATCGCTCATGTCCAATATTTAGACTTGGTTTATACTCAGTCCGGCAGACTCTATGAAAAAATTCCTAATGCGCCGCGATCTAATTTCAATGTTCCTCCTCAAATAAAGGACTCTCACGTCGGAGATGGCTTGATAGGCACTGCAAACACACACCACGCTACTGGATCTGATCCTGCTCCTACTTCCAAAATTAATGTCGTGTTATTTGAAAAAGGCAAAAGTGACAAGCAACCAGGAGGTAATAAAAAGGGGAAATCAAAGAAAAAGAAAACTTCTAACCCACAGGAAAGATCATCTGATCAACCGTCTGGACCACGAAAACCTCGTTATCCATGCATAATCTGTAACGAGGAACACTTCATGAGGGATTGTCCTCACCGTGCTGAAGTCTCAAAAATCATCAAGACTTCTCATGCATCAGCTGTGTTGAAAGACCCATTTCCAAATCTGGACACTAATTTGGTTGTTATGGATCCAGCTCCTAGTTCCCAAGTGTCAATTTTATCTACCACAAAACCTTCACAAGATATTTTTGGGTCGACGCGGAATAAGGACTATGGTAGTCCGGCCACTGATCAACCTATTACCTCGACAATGAATCCATCTAATGAATCAGTACCACCAACTATTATTCCTTAATTTACAATTAAGCCACCAAAGGGAGTAATTCATAATTCGACATATAATCCTTGAGCAAGAGCTGCACAAAATTATAATATAGTTGAAGATTTGGCTCAATCCCCTTCAGCTATGTCTGCTCTTGAGGTATTACAAAATTGTCCCTCCCAGAAACAGGCTTTATTGTCGGCCGTTGGTGGAATTGATCCGACTAATTCTAATCTTGTCGTCTTTAATCATATGGCCTATGTGTCACAATTACCAGCAGAATTGGCATTCTCCATACAATTAAATGTTCTCAATCACCTTGTTCATTGCACTATTATTGATGAGGGAGCATCTACGTGCATTATCTCTCTAAACTATTGGAATTCACTTGGCTCGCCGCAATTATCACAATCATCAACGACGTTGAAGGTTTTTGATGGAAGAACATATAAACCTTGTGGTATTATCAATAACCTGCATGTTGAATTAGGGGGAAAAACAGTAAGTATTGATGTCGAGGTTGTTGACGGACCCCTTGACTATAATATTTTACATGGAATACCATGGGTATATGCAATGACTACCATTTTTTCTACATATTTTAGAATGATTTCCTTTCCACATAAAGATACAATCACAGTCATTAATCAATTATCCTTTTTTGCCTCCCCTTTGCAGGTAACTGGAATCATTCTGTTTGTTCACTTACCCCAAATAGAAATCCAAAACATTGGTGTAGGACTTTTAAAGGATTACACTCTTATGGGAACCTTGCATTACCGCCACCCACGACGTTGGCAGAAATTGCAAGCATAGAGACATGTTACATGATCTCTTCCACTCTATCTAGCTTAAGGAATACTACGGGTGATTCTGAAATTTATACGTGGGATGATGTTTTACCGCCCAGCGCTATTGAGTTGGCATAGCAATCAATCTATTTGGCTTGGGCGGAAAATCCAAAATCAGCGTCGCCGAGTGTTTGGGTTGATCGTTCATTAGATTTTGGTACTCCATCTGATCCATTTTCCTCAAAATTTTTGACAGATGAAAATATTTTGTAAGCCATGATGTCAAACGGAGAACCATGGGAAGATTATCATCATCGTTCCAATCTTCCTTATTATGAAGAAAACAATCTCATTGAACTATATCACCCATACATCCAAACTTTCTTTTCAAATTCTCTACCGATTAATGCAATTGACTCTAAGCGAAATTTATCAAATATCGAAGAAATTATTTCTATCGATATTTCGATCAAACCTGGCGTTGTAGAAAATGTTCATGTCGGTGACTATCTTTTTCTCCATCATAACTTGATTTATATCGCTCTTTTTTTAGTTAATTTCATGACATATTCTCTTGGTCTTACGAGGAAATGCCAAGAATAGATACTAGTATAGTTGAATACACTATTAATATGTATCTTAATGTCAAATTGGTGCATCAACGACTTCGTCCTGTTCATCCAAAGAAATCCACTGCCATTAAAGCAGAAGTTGAAAAAAAAATTTGTGCTGGTTTCATTTACCCTGTTCCTCTAACTAAGTGGGTTTCCAATATCATTCCTGTTATGAAAAAACAAGGAACCATTAGAGTGTGCGTTGATTATCGAGATGTTAATCAGGCTTGTCCAAAAGACAACTATCCTACTCCCTTTATCGACCAGATTATTAATGATTGTGCTAGATGCGAAATATTTTCGTTCATGGATGGATTTTCTGGCTAAAATCAAATCAATATCCGCCCAAATGACCAACATAAGATAGCATTCATCTGTCCGTGAGGCACATTCGCATATAGGAAACTTCAGCTTGGTTTAAAGAACATTGGGGCAACCTTTCAGAGAGCTATGGATAATGCTTTCAATGACATCAAGCACATTATTCAACCATATCTATATGATTTACCAGCGTATTCATGAAATTGGACTGATCACCCGATGCATTTGAGAGCCATTTTCTTATGTTGTCGACACTACAAGATACGCCTCAATCCACAAAAATGTGTTTTTTGTGTTGGTTCTGGTCGATTGCTCAAATTCGTAGTCTCAAAATAAGGAATTCGAATAGACCCACTGAAGGTACAGGCCATTCTTGATTTTCTTGCACCAACAAACTTACTTTAGATACAGAAAATTCAAGGAAAGGCTAACTTCCTGAGAAGTTTCATTCCAAACCACGCCGAAATGGCTAAAGGATTTACTCTATTTTTGAAAAAGGGAGTTCCCTTCCATTGGGACCAAGTTGCGCAAGCTTCTTTTGATGTTGTCGAGGACCATCTTGTCTGAGCGTCATTAATGTATCCTCCTAATTATCAAAATGATTATTTCCTATATATCGTCGCGGCTAAAACGACCATCGCTATGGTTTTGGTCCAAGTAGAAGATGGAATTGAACATCTGATCTATTATTTGAGTAGCAATCTCAATGATACGTAATTTAAGTACTCATACGTGGAAAAGATTGCCTTGGCAGCTATTCAAGATGTCCAAAATTTTCACCATTATATCATGCTCTGAAAAACAACAATAGTTTCGGATTGTAACCCCATGACTTACATATTATCACGTCAATTTTTGGGGGGGAAATATTCAAAATGGTTCGTCATTTTGCAGGAATTTGATTTGGAATTCATCAAATCCAAGTCAAATAAGTCTTTAGTTTTGGATGAGCTTCTCTGTGACCTTCCCTCTGATAGTACTGCTAATACGTCGGAACCATCTATTCCAGACGAGTCTCTTTTTCTGATCGGATCATCTGATCCTTGGAATGGGGATTTCATCATTTATCTCCAAACCCAAAATTTTAACCCTAATACCTCTCGCTCTGATCAGCGATGTATTCGATACCAAGCCAAATATTATCTGATCATCGGTGATACACTTTATCATCGTGGTGTTGATACCATTTTATGGAGGTGCCTCACACATGACGAGGCCAAAAAAGTATTAAATGATTGTCATGCTGGGGCTTGTGGTGGAAACTTATCTGGATATGCTACCGCGCAGAAGATACTTCGCGTTGGTTACTTTTGGCCTACTATTTTTCGAGATTGTATCCTCACAGTCAGAAGTTTTCATGCATGCCATATTTTTTATCGTAAAATCCGGAAACTGCTAATGCTAATGCGTCCTATTGCCTCTGCTGGACCATTTACGAAATGGGGTATTGACTTCATGACCTGTAACCCTCCTTCGTCCAAGGGGCATGGTTATATTATTGTCGCAGTCGACTATTTTACCAAATGGGTCGAAGCGATGCCTACATTCAACAACACAAGACAAACAACTGCATTGTTTTTCTTCAACCATGTTATTGCACGATTTGGGGTCCCACAGGCTATAGTTACGGATCATGGGAAGAATTTTTGCAACCATATGATGTCTAAATTGACTGCCAAGTTAGGATTGTCACATGATAATTCTACTCCTTATTATCCACAATCAAATGGACAAGTTGAGGCTATTAATAAAATTCTTAAACGCATGCTTCAACGAATGATAGGAGTCCGTAAAATGAATTGGCACTTGATCCTATACTCCTCTTTGTGGGCGTATCGAACCTCGGTGAGAAACGCAACCGGATTTACTCCTTTTCAATTGGTATGTGGTCTGGAAGCTATCTTACCAATCCAATGTGAAATATCATCGTTAAAACTCGCGATAGACTTGTTACCTAACACCTCAGAAGAAGAAGCGTGTCTCCTAAACCTCATCCATCTAGATGAAATGCGTCATGAAGCCCAATTGGCCAACGAAGCGCATAAGAGACGTATAAAGGTGCAATATGACAAAAATTTCCAGCCTCGCATCTACTCATAGGGCGACTTGGTCCTTCTTTACAATCAAGAAGTTGTTGTAATAGGTACAAGGAAATTCGAACCATTATGGAATGGCCCCTATATTGTCAAAAGAGTTCTTGCTAAGGGTGCCTACGAGTTAGTTGATTACTATGGAATTCCATTGGCACAACCTAGAAATGGGTTGTATTTGAAAGGATACTATGCTTAATCATGAGCATAGTAATTTTTTGTATTATATTTTTTATATGTTATTGATTTGCATTCACTATCTTAATTTGTTTTTAGAGTTTTCTTGACATTAGTAATCCGCTCTACATTTTATGGCAGATGTCTAAATATTCGGAACCATTTGTTGGATATGCTGATGGTGCTAGTCGTAGTACGCAGAATCTATCCTCTGCAGTGTGGGCCATTTTCTCTCCGAACGGTGAGTTAGTGAGTTTTCAAGGGATTTGTATCGGTAGATCGACAAACAATATCGCTGAGTATAGCGTGTTGATCGAACGTCTCTCTAATGCCAATTCATTTGGTATTAACCGCATAATCATAAGGTTAGACTCACAACTTCTGGTATTACAACTTACGAGTATTTATATTGTTAGAAATCCAACACTTTTTAGATTTCTCCTAAGAGTTTGACTTTTGGAGAGACATTTTTATTTCATTTAATATCAACATATTTCCAAAAATTTGAACACTTTAACTGATTCATTAGCTA
This sequence comes from Pinus albicaulis, assembly GCA_034641835.2. NCBI lineage: Eukaryota > Viridiplantae > Streptophyta > Pinopsida > Pinales > Pinaceae > Pinus > Pinus albicaulis. The sequence continues at coordinate 10,561 of JAXQQM020073986.1, forward strand.
ATCAAGTTTTAGATAGACATTTGTGACATAGGTAAAGAAATCATTCACATCATTGAATAGTATTGTGCATTAAACATAGGAAAAACTCGGAAATCATATAGATAGATAGTTATAGGTTTTTACAAAATTTGTGCCCAAGACACATTGGTCATCTGACCTCAAAATGTATGCAAAATGTCACAAGTAAACTAGTGGTGCTCATGGTAACATGTTATAGATCTAGCAATCCTGCAAAGCAACTACATCCAACGGTTAGGAACCCCAATAGTGTGTCGCTGCAGTTGCATGGGAAGCTCTTCGATCCAGAAATCCAGAATCCCAAAGGTCAACCCCTCTATGTGCTACTAAAGCTCAGCCAAAGTCTCAGCCATATCAAGTTCCTGAAGGACTGCTCTCCCAACAACCCTCTCTGCTGGCGCATCTGTTTAGCGCTTTGGTTCCTCTACTGGTTGAACACAACCAATATCTTCATTACATAAAAAATTTATTTTAGTATTGGAAAGAAATAAAAACACAAAAACATTGTATAAACCTTAGAAAAATCAAAAAACATGGTTGAATCATTCTTACCTATTGCACGCCACTGAGCGCCTTCTGGTAATACTAAATTTGGATCTCCTCGGAAGTCGACGCCTGTGTATGCATACTCATCAATGGCGACAATATATCGTTGGAACCAAGAGAAGAATGCAATAGAGAACACAACATTTGATTGACTTGCATGCCAACCCATGAGTTCTACCCATCTCTGCATTTGAGGATCTCTAGGACTAGATATATCCAATGTTACATGTTGTGGCTACATTAGTGGAATCCGTTCCAAAGTGAAGGAGATAAGGATTGAACCATAACTGAAATTTTTCTTCCTTCTTCCCTTTTCTTTATTCAGTTGTTCCTTTATTTGAGATAAAACAGCTTCAGACCAGTTGAAGACTGTTGGCTCTAAGCACTCTAGCGCATACTGCATATATGATCTATTCGCTACATATAGTGTAACGGTGCCAGCAATTTTAGCGATCGTAAAAAGGATGGTTCTCAAAGGCAAATCCCTGACATCCTCAATGTTTATTTTTCCATCTTTGCTAGGTTCTTCCCCTGGATAGAAATATTGCATAACATAATCCCTCACTGTCTCTCCTCCAAAGGTAGACCCTATGAGAGAAATGGGAAAACCTCTCCTCGACAAACCTGTGAGAGAATACACATCCTCAACTGTTATGGGAACCAATTTGTTCTTAATGTGAAATGCCTCTATCGCCGGATCCCATGCTCGAAATAAGAACTCCAAGATTTCTATTTGTTGCCTCATTCCCAACAATTTGAAGTACTTAAGTAGTCCACAATCTCTTAGGGCTCTTATAGTACCCGGATCATTCAAGGAAATCATATATTGTTCTTCATGTTCTCTTTCCCTCCATGTAATCGTCATTATAATCCGATGGAAACCTGAAATACAACTATAAAATCAATTAGATTCCAATCATTACAAAAAACTAGGCAAATTTTGAGCACAGCATGAAAACCAAAAACTTGAACTGCACCCAACGCACTCCCTGAGCTGAGACAGTGTGTTGCACATGCAAGTACCCTTCAGTGTACCTGCTATGCAATGCAGGTTTCGACATTCAGGGGTGTGTTACCCTCATTTTGGGCAGAATTTACCCTAGGGGCCTTAAAACGGTAAAAATTTGCAAAAAATGGAAATGAAATGAATACTAAAAGGAAGAGGAGGTTCATGGCACTAACCTGGATCAAACGGCGATGAAATCCGTCCACAGAAATGACTGCAATCAACGACTGAAGTTCAAGGGAAAAATCAGGTTCAGAGCTCCAAAATGCAAATGGTAACTATGGAATGGTAAAAATGAATAGTGAAACTACTTTTTATAGTCATTTAATTGTTTTCAAGTTAAATTTATTGCTATGACTATATTTTTATTATGTTTTTATCATGAAACAGGTATTTTTAATCCATTTGATGTTGTTTTGAACAGGAAATACAACTGATGAACATATTAGTCGTGCAGATTTATTCAAAGAATGACTTGACCACAAAGCATACTTTTTCTTCTTATTTTTCGAGCTTTGTTAAAAACGTAAAAGGATTTGAAGCGCACTTTTATCTCTTTTTCAAGCTTCGATAATAGTGAAAAAGGAAACCCTAGAGTCTTCTTTCAGCTTTTTTTCAGACTCTGATAATTTGAAAAGATTGTCGATAACTTGTCTTTTCGATCTCATTAAAGTAACTGAATCGATATCTTCTCAGTATAATTTTAACCCTTTTCTGGATTGAGATAGATTATTTACGAAAAAGGAATACCTTGGCTAAACATGACCAAAGAGGTTCTATCAGATATTATTTTACACTTTTTTCGGATCTGAGTGACAAATTTACGAAAAATTACTTTTGGAGTTCTCTTTCGTCCTCTTTTTCAGACTCTCTAAATATGAAAAAGGACCGGGCTATCACTGTCATTAAGCTCGTTAAAACATAAAATAGCGACGGGCTTGTCGATCATGGCAAGAATCGAGTTTCATTCATCGTTAGACTCGTTAAATTATTAAATAGTGATACTTTATTTGCCTGAAGGGTTGAATTATAGATCAAGAAAATGTTATCCTCCTCAAGCTTGTTAAAAAATAAAGAGGTACTGGTCGAAAAATGACCGTGGAAAATTTGAGAAAAGTAAGCAAATTTTATTTTTGGTAGCAAGTCACTCTTGAACATGAAACTTCTTTCACTCCATGTCCGTGACTGTTTGGGTTGGGTAATCATCTTGATGGTTCATCATACCTTCACTTCGGTTTTGGGTCAATGCTGCCAACTCATCATAGTGTCGTCGATATGTTCAAGAGAAGTCATCCAATGATTAAAAACTCATCCATCTTCAATACTCATAAACCTTCATTTTCATGACTGTCATCCCTGAAAATTGTTGTATCAAGTCATACCCTTGTCTCTGAAATTAGTAACTCTTCTTTTGCAATAAGGTGACTTCTTGTCGACGACAAATCAATCTCCAGGAAGTTCACTTAGAAACATCAGATTCCAGTACCATGAGGCTTGTTACAGCTTCGACAAGATCCTCGCTTCCGGACCTATGACTGAAATATTTTTTTTGGCGTTCGACATCAAATCATCTATTCACACCTTACGAAATGTATTGCATTACCTTAAGGGCCATTAACATTAATGATGGTTCTCTCACGTTTTTTAACAGCTCACATCATTGTCTGGTAATAAAAAGATGTTTTTCCATGTTCGACTACAAATCATATATTCGCATGGCTAGACTTGTACCCGAACGATCGAGTGAACAAGATAAGAAGAACTCGGATCTAGTTTCATCAATCTGAGCTGCGATTTGAGGATTTTTGTACACATCATCTGTACGGTGACCTTACATATAGATTTTCATCCAAACATGGGCCTATATCTGTAGGCATGTCTGCATCTGGGCAACATTCCAATGAAGATGACTTTTTGAATTATGTAAATGTTATTAGATTGTTTTATGTGCTAAACATGGGAATGCCTACCCTCAGAAACTATGATCAAAAGAGGATATATCATGATGTAATTTATTTTAAGATTAATGCAGGTGACCACTCCGCTTCGTTTCCAAACTCATCACAGTGTAAAGCATCTCAACCAAATGTTCTTATTATTTGGATCTCATGATTTAGGGGGCAATTGTTATAGGTCAATTTGGGCACCATTCCCAATGACCTGGTTAACTAGGCATCATCTCCAGGACCAATGATCAAGGGTCTATAATTCCCTATCATTTCAATTGCTACATGCCCTAAGACAAGAAACAAGAAAAATCAAGCAAGACTTTCATCAAGCAAAGGTTTCCATGGCTTGAAGCTTATTATATAGCATATGAGAGCTCACCAACACAGGCTCTAAGGGGCCTAAGTGCATTGCATATGCAGGTATCCCCATACAAGGTTGTTTTGTAAAGCACTTCCCGACATTCACAGGTGTGTTGGTCACATTGGGAGCGAAATTCTCATTGTTCCGGAATCTCCACTTGGCCAGTGCCTTTTAGAAGAGTTCAAATGTGTCAAGCTTCGGATCCAAGTGTCCATTTGACATCTACATGACTGGAAACATGTCTTGCCTATTTTTGGAAAGTTATTGATTGCAAAACAATCTACAATTCATCTATAAATTGAGCACAGATCTAAGTGCTTGAGAAGGAAGAATTTGAGTAGAGAAATGCTGGAGAATTTTCAATTGAGAGCTAGATTTGTGAAGCTGCTGCTGGAGAGATTTATACTGTGATGAGGCTTGGGAAACACGTCAGAAGGTCGTCTCAAATTAGTCACTAGGTTTTAACCTCTCCTTCTACCATCAATAAAGGGTACTACTTATTTTTCCCTATATGCATCTATATTGGCTTTGATTTTCCATATTGCAAGATCTTGGTTGATGTATATGGTTTATGCTTTACTGATTTAGCTAACTAGCTTGAATAGATATCTATATTATTGCATCTTCTATTGTTTCAATGTTCTTTCTTGCAGGAATCATTCAGCTCACAAACCGCTTGAATTTTAAGCTGCAATAGAAGCGACAGAAGGAGCCATTTGGAAGTGACTGAACAAGTAAGCCTCCAATCCTCTCTGTGTATTTGTTCTGAGTTAGGAGAAATAGTCATATAGTCTTTCACCCGTTGTTATAGACTAGCACCTGTCTAGGGAAGCGTTATTTATCTGTAATTCACAATTCTGGCCCAACAATTGTCCTTGAATTTATTTTTTAAGCTCTTCTTCTCTGCCTCTTGTTCTGCGAAAACCAGCGGTTTCAGTTTTGGAATATGAATTTTCTTGATAAAACCACCGGTTGAATTTCCTTCTAAAACCAGTTGCTTCAATTTCGGTTGAATTTGCTTCTTAAAAAAAAGCGGCTTCAGTTTCGGTTAAATTTGTTTCTAAAAAAAGCGGCTTCAATGAAGTCAATTTGAATACGTTGAGATTTTGTCTTTGTGCCAGATCTGGCCACAGTTACAATTTTTGTTAGCTCAAAAGGATAAATCCAACGTAAATGCAATTTTTAGATTCTCTTGTTTTGATGAGCAAAGCACATTAATTGTAAGTGATATATTGAAAAAAAGGTGGAAACGTTATGGAGCAAGAAGCCTATGAATTTCTATGTTGCAGTGGTTTATGCATTTGAAATGCAAATAGAATTAGTTTAATGAGATAACACATATTTTCCGGACACCTGAAAAGCTTCCTTCATCTTAACGCTTCATATATTAATGTTGCCAAGCCATATTAACGCTGCCAGGCCAGGATATCTTAACGCTCCATATTTATGTGATAAACTATATTCAATTCAATGGGATTGACGTGTTCGAAGTCACAGGGGAAAACCGAAAGAATTCTCAACCCAGCTCCTCTATATTTTTTTAATATAAATTAGATAAAGCTGTAATAACAATTTCTGAAATTAGGCTTGTGAAGATTTACAATTTTTGGCGAATGTCGTAGCATGGATTTTTGAGCTGCTAGAGGAGACTTCAATACATTCATTTTGACAACAATTCGACTCTTGGCTAATGGGGCCATATGATTGCTGTGGAGAAGCACACAAAAGGAAAAGGTCGGAGCAGAAGCAGCGTGAGCCAGAGCTAGTGTTGTCAACACATTAAAAAAGTAGGAACGCAGAGCTGCGATGTGACGAAGGCAGAGTTGAGACACAGATAGATGAACGCAGGTCAAAAGGAAGCACGCAACAAGGTTCATTGGATCATTTTGTACATGATTGAGACAGCAACTTCAACCTTTTAAAATATATATATATATATATATATATATATATATATATATATATATATATATATGTAAGTGGGATCATTTTTTGTGGAGTGATAATTGATTTTTTAATTGGAGTTATAAGTTTTGTAATTGGAGTTAAAAGGGAGACAATTGAAATTTATTTATTTTTTATTTGGAGCAATAAGGTGAAGTGAAAATGTTGTCATTTTTTTTGGAGGAATAAGTGTAATTTTTATTTTGGAGAAATAAGGGTTATTATTTGTAACTCAAAGTACCTTTTATTTTAAAGGGGGGGTAGATTTTTTTAAGAATTAATTTGTACAGGCATTGTCAAGTGGTAAAATTTTGCAAATATTTCATTGCAAACACTCAACAAGAAATTGACTAGAGCCAAGTGGAAAGCTCAGTCATTTTTCTCCTTTTTCAATGACTATACGAGGGTCAAGGCCAAGCCTCGATAGATCATTTTTTCTTTGCATGGCGTGTGTCATTTTTTGCATGGCGTGTTTCGTGTGACGAGTTTCTCATTCTTTCTTGTGCTTGATTCCTTTGGTGCACTACTTCAACACTGCAATTGCAAATTTAATTAATTTTTTCCCTGATTCTGATAAGCTAGAAGGGGTGAAATCTTATAAGACATGGAAACGTCTAATTGAAAGCACTCTCATATATAATGAATTGTGCCATGAAATATGTGATGGAAACATGAAGCCTAATAAACCAACAGATGCAGCTTCACTTGCAAAATGGGAAGTAAAAAATGCCAAAGCATTAGCTCTTACAAAGGTTTCAGTTAATAATGAAATGTACATACATATTGAAAATGCCTCAGATGCATGGATTTCTTTACGTACATTCAAAGATCTTTATGATACACAACCTGAATCAATAAGGTTGATCTTCAATTAAAATTTCTTCAACAATAATTACCTAAGGTAGGTGATGTCCTTGAATATTTTTCACAGCTTAAAAATATCCAGCAAGAAATAATAAATGTTGGTTTTCAAGTTGTCGATGAAAGTTTCTTGACTACAATTTTAATTGTTGGATTGTCATCATCTTACACACATTTTTTGGAAACTTTGCAAGTCACTGGAAAGTTAGAGAAGATAAAGTTTGATGAATTGAGTGATATGTTAGCCCAACATGATAAAAAATTTGGGAAGAAGAAACAGATTGGGGAAGATGTCTTCTTCACCGAAGCCAGCTCAAGTAACTCCTAAGTTGATAGTTCAAGAAATTGAGGAAGAGGATATTTTAATCAAAATCAAGCAGCCCAAGGTCGTGTCACAGTCAAAGCAGAGGAAACAATTTCAACGGAGGCTACAATTCAGGCAAGAGCAGAAGAGGCAACAATCAAGGCAGAGGATATAATCAAGGCAGAGGATAAACTCAGAACAAAGGCCAAAGCAGAGGCAGAGGACAGTATTAAGGCAGAGGCAGAGATTTTCGTCAAATTGTTTGCAGGAGATGTAACAAAGTTGGCCATTATGCAGAAGATTGTAGAACTTCTATTGATAAAATTCCCAAGTTTAATCCAAACTCTGCATAGTTTTCAAATGATGAAGATGATCCTGATGGTTCAGAATATGTCTTCACCAACACAAAATCAATAGATTTACAGGTTTCAATCTTTCTTATAAGTGATTATGAAGATGCATGGATTATGGATAAAGGCACAACTCAACACATGAATTTTCGACGAGATTTCTTTTGGAGCTTCCAACAATGCCATCTCAATTCAATCTATCTCGCTAATAATAAAAAAACATACTCCTTCTGGCAAAGGATTAGTTTAAAAAAATTTACCTGGCATTGGAGAAAGAATGATTTCAAATGTATGGTATGTCCCAACATTTAAGCAAAACTTACTATCTTTAGTCACAATTCGACAAGCAGGACATATGGTGATTATGGAAGATCGCCTAGTTAAAATTAACTCAGTCAAACAGAACATGAAAATAGTAATGACAGGTTATGAAGATGGAAAATTTTTAAGGATGAAAGGGACAGTTATTCCAAGAATTTTTGTCTTTGAAGGAGCAGCAAGTACAGACATTTCACCGATCAAACTGTGGCATGTAAGATATGGCCATCTCAACTTTGACAGTCTCTCTCAGTTACAAAACCAGGGAATGGTTAAGGTACTTCCAACCTTCAAAAAGGAAAATGAAAAATGTGAAGCTTGCATTTATGGAAAACAACATCAAGAGACTTTTCCCACAAGTTCATGGCGCGCAAACAGGCGTTTGCAATTGGTTCACAGAGATATTTGTGGACCCTTACCAACTTCGCTAGGAGGATGCAGATATTTCTTACTCTTTGTTGATGATTTTAGCAGGATGACATGGGTATATTTTTTGAAGCAAAAGTCAGAAACATTTGAAAAGTTCAAAACTTTCCGTCAGCTTATTGAAAATGAAGTAAAGGAGAAGATTGGCACTCTTAGAACTGACAATGGCGGATAATTCACTTTAACTGAATTCAAAATGTATTGCATGGATAATGGCATAAAACAACATCTTACCAATATCTACACTCCACAGAAAAATATAGTAGTAGAAAGAATGAACCGTACCTTATTAGGAATGGCGAGATCTATGTTAACTTTCAAAAATTTAAGTCCTATATATTGGGCCGATGCAATTCATATTGTTGTCTACTTAAGGAACAAATCTCCCACTGCTTAGACGGAATCACACCTTATGAATCTTGGTTTGGCTTCAAACCTCGAGTTAAACATCCCAGAATTTTTGGATTAGTATGTTATGCCTTAGTTCCAAAGGAAAAACGAACTAAGCTTAATTCACGAAGCTTGAAGTGCAGAATGATTGGGTATTCTGATGAGAAGAAAGGGTACCGAATTTTGTCGAATGGAAAATTTATTGTAAGAAGAGATGTGATTTTTGACCAAAATGAGAGTAAGAGTGTTGAAGAAGTAGAAAGTCTTCTTCAAAACTTAGAAACAAAAGGTGATAAAAGAAACGGAAATCTTCAAATTCAACCAAATTCACAAAATTGGTATGAACTTGAGTTTCCTTCATCTGAAAATGATTCATCCAGTATGTCTTCTTCACCAGTGTCGTCTAGGTCTTCTGGAAGTTCATCCAAATCTCCTAGCAACAGTAGTTCTTCTGACCGTGAGTCTCCGCCCCCAGAACCTGCGGTTGATCAAAAAAACATCAGTTTACATCAACCCTCTTTACAATGATGGTGATTTTTCACAATCTCAAACCAGTGAATATCAATTTCCAAAATGGGTAGTTCAACTTTTGAAAGATGTAAGGCTTAATGAACAGAATAAAACAGGAACAAGGGGATCACAAAGAAATGAAGGAATTTTTTCCTTGATAGCAAATGATTTTACTGAACCTTCTACTTATCGAGAAGCAGTAAAACATAAAGAATGGAAACAGGCTATGGTTAATGAATATCAGGCAGTTCTCGACAAAAACACTTGGAAACTTGTTGATTGTCCTCAAAATGTTAAACCCATCGGATGCAACTGGGTTTACTGAATTAAGTACAAGAAAAATGGCGATCTCGACAAGTATAAAGCTAGACTTTTTGCTAAGGGTTTTTCGTAGCAAGAAGGGATTGATTATGAGGAAACGTTTGCTCCTACATCTAAATGGAACACCATTTGACTCACACTTGCCTTAGCAACTCAAAAAGGATGGAAAGTTCATCAGATGGGTGTAAAAAGTGCTTTCCTCAACGGTGATTTACAGGAAGAAGTGTACATGACACAACCACCAAGTTTTTAAATTAAAGGACAGGAACATAAAGTCTGCAAACTGATAAAGGCTTTATATGGATTAAAATAATCTCCTCGAGCTTGGTATGCCAAAATGGATGAATACCTTCGGAAATTTGGTTTTCAACAAAGTGAATCTAATGATACCTTGTACGTACGCCAACAAGGTAAAAATATGGTGATTCTGGTTATGTATGTAGATTATTTGATTATCACTGGCAACAATAATGATCACATTGCACAGGTGAAAAAGGAGTTACACGTAGGTTTTAAAATGACAGATTTGGGACTACTTCACTACTATCTTGGAGTTGAATTATTCCAACATCCACATCATATCTTCATTTCTCAGAGTAAGTATGCAGCATAAATTCTTTAGCAATTTGGAATGTAGGATTGCAAGCATGTTCTTACCCCTATGGAAAAAAACTTGAAACTTTCAAAATTTGAAGAGGGGGAAATTGTGGATAGCACTACTTATCGACAGTTGATTGGTAGCCTAATTTATTTGACAACTACTCGACCAGATCTTTCTTATGTCGTCAGTATTATTTCCCGCTTTATGCAGGAACCATGATACAGCCACTGGAATGCAGCCAAAAGAGTTCTTTGTTATATCCAAAGAACAAAATATTTTGGTCTTCTTTACAAAAAGACTAAAATTTTGTACTTGGTGGATTTTTAGATGCCGATTTTGCTAGCAGTATTGATGATAGGGCATCAACCTCAGGTTATTTAATGAACATGGGGTCAGCAGCAGTGTCCTGGAGTTGCAAGAAGCAAGCTACAGTGGCCACTTATTCAGCAGAATCATAATACATATCAGCATGGGAAGCAGCATGTGAGATTGTTTGGTTGCGTAGAGTTTTACAAGACTTGGGAATTCCTCCAGCAGAAGCTACTTCATTATTCATCGACAACCAATCAGCAATAAAGCTTTCCAAAAATCGTGTTTTTCATTCAAAGACAAAGCATGTGGACACCAAGTATCATCATATCAGATCACTCATTGCAAAGGATGTCATCAAGCCGATTTATTGTCCTTCAGAAGATCAGACCTCTGATATCTTCACCAAACCTCTTGGCAGAATAAATTTACTAAGTTCAGGGATGAACTTAGTATATGTTGTAATGTATCTTTGGATCATAGGGGGGAATGTTAGATGATCCAAATATCATAATGTAAATTTGGGATAAAATATTTAATAAATATTAAAGACACTTAGAAATAGAATATTGTCAGTAAACATAGGACTCTAGAATAGAGTTGTATCTTAGGCTGTAAAATAGGAATAAAGTTAGTAGATTGGATAGAAGATCATTCATTGTAAATGGACACTTGTTGTTTTATCAAGTGGTCCATAACTAAATTAAGTTAGGACATATAGCTTATAAATAGGTAAGTTTTCTAATTGCAAATTGGTGGAAGTTTACGTTTGTAAACTCTATCAATTTTTATGTAATTTCTTTTCCATTATCAATAAAATTACGTGTATGAGGACACTTATGTATTATTGGTGCCATAAGATTAGACTGCACTCCAATTGGAGCCTCTTGCATATCCATTAATTTTTGTGCTTTCTCAGCTCTTAACCATAAAGCAAACTCAGAATCTAAAGCATTGGAAAAATTTATCATAGATGTGGTTTCAGGAGGCTTAATTTCTTCATGAATTTTTTGATAAAAAAATTTTAACCTCTTTCTAAAATCTTCCAACGACTCATCAATCTTCTTTTCTAGAGTTCCAAACTCTGTAAGGTAGTACACATAATATTTTCTATCACCCCATTGTTTCACAAATACTTCCTCCAATTCATCTACTCCTATTATGAGTTTGGTGGCAGACTTCTAAACCATTTACAAGCTTCTCCATCCAAGCTCTGAACAAATAGTCTTGACCAAACATCTTCATGTTTATTGTTCTGGTTATCAGCATAACTTTAGAAAGCAACAAAATTTTCCTCAGCAGAAACTCGTCCCTCTCCAGTGTATTTTGGCAGATATTTTAGATAATCCCATTAAGGAAGAGGATGCAAAGGTGAGGAAGAGAAAGTGGTTCATATCTTGCAACAACTATCAGCTGCATCCTTGTAAGGGTGGGCTGAGCCATGGCTTGTTGATGTAAAATTGATGGATGGCTGGTTGATGTAGTTGTTTGGGAACTAGGAATTACAATCTGTGGAATTTGAATATGATTTGGGACAGCAGAAAATTGGAATTCTTGGGCTGGTTCTTCAAGTTTTGGGATTGAAAATAGTGGATTTTCAAAGAGATGAACAGAGGAGGTTTTTGTTTCACCTTATATAGAAGAATCAGATTCAAATTTAGTCTCTTGAAGGGATGAACTAACTTCAACTTTGTCTTGTTGAGCTAAAAACTCAGATAAATTGAAAGTCAGACCTTTAGGAACATTCTCTTCTAGTTGATGAGAAGAAGATGAACTAACAACTAGATTTAGAGACAAAGGAAAATAGTCATGCCGAGGGGTATAAGAGGAACGATATTCAGGATGATTTTGAAGAAAATTTAGAATGGTTTTAAAATTTTCTTCAATTAAAACAACCCTACCTAGAAAAGGTGCAATTTCCAATACTTGCTCTAGTTCCCTTTCTATCAAGACAAAGTCTTCTGATTCCTTATTTTCTGCACTGACACTTAAAAATATTGTTTTTGCTTCTTTCACTGGAATAGTACTTATTTCTGATTTACTAAATGATGATTGAGAGATAGATTCAACTGAGATTAGGTTAACATCATTTACTTTATTTTCTAGGGAAGCAGTTTCAACTTGAGATATTTGAGTAGAATATTTTGAAACTGAAACTTCTTTTGATTCTAAAGTAGATGAGGGTACCGTTTGCATTGGAATGTAATTTGTATGTACCTTCTTCACTGACTGAGATGTAGCTTCATCTTATTTCTATTTCCCTTTTTCATCCTTAATGATCTTCTTTGGGTCAGCAACTGGAGTCACAGTAGGTGATCTTTGATTTCTCCTTGTAGTAGGAGGTCTCGAAACCCCTCTTCCTATTTGCGTAGTCCCCAAGTGAACCAATTTTCAGTATCTTCAAGTCACCAATTCTTGTTCACCATAAATAATTGATCATCAGCAATTTTAAACAAGAGACTCGGGAGAATACTTCGTTTCAAGGCCTTCGTCTCCCGGCAGACGCACCAAAAGATGTTAACACTGGAATCAGCACTTGGACTACTTCAAGTGCTTGACCAGTCACATCCTAAGCTCTAGGGAAATATAATGATTTGGATTATATAATTGGTAGGTGGTTTAAGCTCTCAATCATTGAAAATGAATTTCAGATAAATTCATTATCACCCCAATGAGGGTATTGAGACCTGATATGGTAGCAAAAGATAAGTTTGTAGCCTATTGCAGGAAGAAAGTGTGCAATAAAAGAAGGAACTGTGGGTCTGCAAGGCAGAAATCCACTACTTTGATGAAAAACAACACAAGAACCAGTCTGATAATATATCAATAAGATAAGGCTATCACAAGACTTACAATCATCTTATTGAATATCATGAAAGGTCATTGTCATAAGGAATGCTCTTTAACCAATCATTATGCACATCTCATCAAGAAAGCTCACTAAGACTAATAAAATTTGATAAGATCCATAAACACATCAAGAGGCTCATAAAAACATATAACAACATTTGAAAGTACAAACTGGAACTGAAGAAATTTAGGTATGGAAACACATAAGAGAGATCAACAATACACATATCAAGATGGTAATAAGTCCTCAAAATTCTTCTTCAATATCATTAATTAAAAATAGTACATTGATCACATGATTATAAGATGCACAAACCATGAACCTTTTCTCCATTGATTTTCGTCATATATATACAAGAGCTATTACGTTGATATTTCCACAAAAATTGTGAATCTATTCTAGAGGAGTTATTAAATTCCTATACATAAGGTGAAGCTTATCCTTAACCATAATACAAAGTAGTGCAACATAATAAAAATAAACAGCATGATGGCATATAGTTCAAAGTGGCTAGAGTGATGTGGAAAACTACAGGAAAATTGCTCATGTTTTCTGGTATAACCACTTCCTCAAAAAGTGCAACTAACACTTGAAGATGACATATGGCTCTTTCCCCCAAAAAGTGCAAAATTTGTCAACTTAATCTACTATCTGGAAGAGAAATTGATTAGTTGACACCTGGCAGCAGCTTCTTCTATTGATATTGCATGCATGCAATTACTCCTCAGTAGCACCCTTCGAGACTTGAACAAAAACTGCCTCCACTTCCTTTATACAAATATTTAGGAAATAACAACTACCCTTCAGAAATAGGTAGCTATTATTGGAAATTTTGTAAATATTTTCATTTGTTGATTAAACCAAAATGTGTGTGCCTCTCCTTCTTTGACTTGCCTTAAATGTTTAAATAAAATCAAGTATAGAAGCAAATATTTTGAGGGACACTGCCTTAGTAAGCCTTTTAGCTTTTCTTTTTCCTGCATGCTTTTGTTTATGAGCTCTAGTCTTCTTGGCTTCCTTTCCTGAGCTTTCATCAACATTTATGATTTCATATCTCAGTCTAGGATTAGAAATGACTTTTTTTTTCAGTCTTAGCTTGTTTTTAGGCCTAGTGTGAGGCCTTTTGAGGTATGGATTGGAAATATAAGAAACCCCTCTTCTTCTCTGCATCATACTACTAGACTGACCTACCCCATATTATGTCTCTGATAAATCCTCATCAGTACTATCTTCTTCAAAAGATGAATAAGAGTGGATGATGTTCTTTTCCTTTCTTCTGGTAGATGTCTTGGATTCCTTAAGAGAAGAAAACAATTGAGCTAATGTTGGTTCTCCTTTTGAAGGGGTGTCCCTATTTTCTTCTTCTTTTTTTGCAACTGTTGAACAAAGTGTTGAACTGGTACTTCAGTTTTGGCTTCCTCTGAATTTTCTTCTGCTAGGATCAACTTCCTTATGCCTTTATGTATTGAGTAAGAAGTTATGTTTTCCTCACCTATAGACTTAAATTCTTTATTAGGCTAGGTTTTCCATTTCTTGAATTTAATGGAATTTTCTCTTATGAATGATGCTAGAGTTTGGTGTTCCTTTGAAGATTTCCTTGTATAAACCCTTTCTGCTGGTTGTACCATTGGTATGGAAGTGACAGGTTCAGTTCTGGCTCTGTTAGTTGAACTTCTAATTTGTCTACTCGTTGATGGGATAGATTGAGTTGCTTGTGAAATATTTGGCATACGTGTTGAGCCAGTTTGTTCTTGGACATTTTTCTTCTTAGGTCTCCCTGCCCTCCTCCTAGAATTGATACTACCAAATCCTTCATCTATTAGGAATTTTTCACAGGTAGTTCTCTTTTTCTTAAGGTGATAGACCACCAACATCTTGATTAAACCTCTATGGTAAAGGTTATGCATGGAATATTTTAGGATCTTCTGCAACTTCAACGACATTTTAAGCAAGGATTTGTAGAGAAAGAAAGGTAAATTCATAGGTCTGACACCTGAGATGTGAGAGAGAAA
Source organism: Pinus albicaulis (assembly GCA_034641835.2). Lineage (NCBI taxonomy): Eukaryota > Viridiplantae > Streptophyta > Pinopsida > Pinales > Pinaceae > Pinus > Pinus albicaulis. Next base: position 25,638 of record JAXQQM020073986.1, read on the forward strand.
TCTCACTTGATACTGATGAATAGTTGAGAATCTTCCCTCACAAGTGATATAGCATTGCACCGTACTTATAACATGTTGGCATTCTGGCCGAAAACAGGAAATATGCACAGTAGGAGTCCAATTTACATTTACATGCTCAGGTTTGAGGAAGGCACTTACATCTGCTTGCAGTGTTTTCTTTTTGAACCAACATTCTCCAATGGCTTAAGTCTAATTAACCTTGACTATAATAGTCTCGGTGATTTTGAAATTTTTTATTCCAAGCTTGACTTTCTCCCTGTCAAAATTTTCTGCAAAGGCTTGTGCAACAACTACATTTTCTCCTGAGAATTTCTGTAAAAACCTGTACCAGCCTGTTGTTTGAAATTGTGACTTTGCTCTAGCATCGAAAAACTTGGTATTTTTTGTCTCAGAGCAGTTACCCTTTCCACCTTTACCCATTCTGCTCAACACCTAAGCTTATGTTATGCACAGTTGTTCAAACTAGAGGTAAAAACCCTACACGCAGCCCTAATTTCATGCTTTGGGATGATAAGTTGGTTGCTGGAAAATGTAACTATGTTAGTTGTAACCTTCTCAAAGAAATCGGTCATGAAAACAGCGAACCTAATCCTCTGGAGTCTGCGCCTTTAATCACAGTGTGGTTTTAATTGACATGATTTCAAATGATTCAAATTTGAGCGTCGAGTCACCCCATACTATACATCACTCCTCCGCATCATTAAAAATTTGATACCTTGTACCTTATTTTACACTTCAGCTTTAATGGGTAGCTATAGGTTAGCTCCACCAATAATATAACCATTCCCTAATAATATTTCTTCTAAGTTAGAAATAATTACCATTTTAAAAAGAATAATATCTCATAACATAGAAGATCTTCAATTAATTTCAAAGGAGAATGATCTTTTCTCTTAAAAATGTTCCTTGCAGCCCCTTATGCAGTTTCAGAGAAATAGCTACTTCTATCTTTGTGTCACCAATGAAACCAAAACCAGACTCCTGAAGAAATAGCTGCCTTTTTAAAAGAGTAGCTATTATTGCAAAAAGAGAATCTATTATTTTATTACTAAAATGACCAATAACTTTGACTCTAACCTAAGTTAAAACAGTGGTTTTAACATTTTATATGAACCTAAGACACAATACCTCCTATAAAACTTGAAAATATTTTTGGATTTGAGACTCTTTTTGGATTTTATTGGAAATGATTAGAACTTTGACATAGGCTAGGGAACAAGAAAAAATTTGAAAATAATGATACAATGGCTGTAAGACTATTAACATTTATACAGATAACAGGGTGAAATACCATTTAAACTTGATTTTTGACATCCCTAAACTTTTCCATTAGTGGAATAAGTATAAAATTTTCCAAACTAATTTAAGGATTTGGGAGAATATATTTTTGGTTGAGTGAGTTAGAACATTGTTATGAGGATAAGGTGCCTCCTGAGACATTTAATCAAAGGTTGTGGAATGGTGGAAGGTACCATGAGTACATAGTTGAAGTTGAAGTATTGGATGTCATTGATATGGGCCATAATTTCATTGTGATATTCATACATGTGATCCCTGAGAATTCCCATGTTGATTTGAATATTAGGAAGTTTCTTAGCGATGGACTCCATGGTAGCAGGAGCCACTATGTCACTTAGAAAGTGAGCTGGAGAGATAGTTGCAACATCCTCTATTTTCCGACTAGTTGAATTGTCCGAGGACGAGCTATGGCCTAGCTTGGGACACTCTGCACAAAAGTGTTGCCCCCCCCCTCCCCGATGAGATTAGGCCCGTTGGCAGGGCATACTAAGATTGGCATGAAAGAACTATTGACGAAAAGGGAGGGTCGAAGAAGAGTCTTCACAAAACCTGCAATAACAAAACCAATAGTGGAAACAAAGAACCTAAAGCCCCGGGTGGGTGCATACTAGCAACCATAAACCACAAGCGTTAACATATGGAGAGCAAACATCGACCCAGACCAAGGTGTTGAAGATTGCAACAAGAAACAGTGAAGGAGGCATCCTGAAACATCATTCCTGATCCTAGTTGGAAAGTGATCGCCTAAACTAGGTGGGGCCCACACAGGTGATTTTTGTCGCAAAGTATATTTTTAGACATGTCGATCATATTCTATGAGTTGCAGGATGCTATTTGTGGATGGTTGGTCAAGTCGGAAAAAAATAGATGGACTTCTATTTTTAGACATATTGGGCGGAATCTATTTTTAGATTGCCAGTCTAAAAATAGATATGTCGAATATTATTAGCTCTTAATAATATTTGGACTCTAAACATTATCTTATTCTCTTGGAGCACTTAAGTTAAGTGCACAGATGTGGCACAAGAGCTGACAGAAGGAATTACGCTATTCCTGAGGGTTAAGTGGAGCTATTGCATGGATACTTCAGTTAGAACTCATGTGAGAGAGTTTGGTGGAGTTGATTGAGGAAGTTAATGGAGTTGTGTTCAGTTTAACTAATCTAAACATAGCTGAGCTAGTTGTATCTAGTCTAACTGATTGATACACTAGTGAGAGTGGTGTGAATTAATTATTAATTAATTCACTAATTATTAACTCATTAATCAACTAAAGAATACATCAGTTAACTACAGTGCATGGACAGTTTCAGTGGAGACCAGTGAAGAGGTAGGTGAAAGAGCAGTGTGACTATAATGTTGCATGATTTGCAACAACCAGTGATTGGAGATGCCAATGAGGATTGCGTGAGCAAGGCTGGACCAATTCGAGTTCATTCAGAGCCATTCTTCAACAGTTATTGCGCAGTAGAGGTAGGCTATCAGGTGGCAGAGATTGGAGCATGTGTTTTGATATATCGGACCTGTTTAGTGTGTAGCAATTGGAGATTGTACTAAGAGCTTGTGAGGAGATTTGTATAATTATTGTTACATGATCTATATGTCATATAATATACAAATAGTTGGGGGTTTTCAGCTTTAATCTTTCCCATAAATACTGTGTTCATATGTGTGATTGTTTATGGTTTTAATGTGCACATGCGATTGTTTTTATTTCCGCATTTAATGATCAATGGTAGAAGAGATTTTGTATTGTGCATGAATTTAAAATAATGTGTGATCAGGAGAATCTCGGTGTATAACATATCATTTATCAAATTTATACATGGTATTAGAGCTGTGTTATAGATTTTCTACATGGAATGAGAGCAGGAATTTTTGGGTGCGCGAGTTTGCAGAGAATATCTGAAAATTTGGATCCAAAATTTTCAGACACAAATAGCATATTTGGATTCCTTGTGAAAAAATACCCAAATTGAAAAGAAAAAAAAAATTAGTCGAATCAGAACTCGGATGAGAGAGATATCATCGATTTAAAATCAGCTCTTTTGTTAGAAAATTTTGCGACGGCGGGACAATTGAAATGTGCGCGAGCCAAGAATCTACATGCACTGAGGTACAAGATGCATGCAAAGCTTTGAGGAGAAAAGCAGAGGTTATTGACTTGGTGGTTGAGAGGGAGCCTCTCAACATGCAACGTGAGAAGCAGTCTCAGAAGGTTGTGGAGCAGCCACAACTGGAGATGCAAAAGAATCTTTATAGATTTGATGTAGATGGGATTTCTACAAAGATTCCTACTGTTGGGAAGTGCAAGAAAGACATGCAATTGAAGCTTGAGAGGGAGCAGGATTTTCATGCAGGTAAGAGTGAACCTCGGGATGTGGAGCAGCCACAAGATGAGGATCATGGAGTGGGAGCAACCACTCATGCAGAGAAATTTCGTTCCAGATGGGAAGAGGGAGTGCATGCAGCTATACCACCAGGTGAGAGGTGGGGCGACATGCATGAGTAATCCCAAGAGGATATTTCGAGGCAAGATTCATTGAAATGGTGTGGATCTCATGAATTGAACCTGGCTACGAGGAGCCCATAGAGCAGCAGTAGCATGATCAGTTGGATTGATGCAGGCAGATCAAAGTGACAGTGTCGGATACTGGAGCGTGGTTCAGATTTGACAGCAAGTGCAGAGTGCATGGGTGCAGATTTCAACAGCGCAGTGGTTCCTGAAGACATGTGCAGTAGTTAAGCAGAAGTCGAAGACTTTGATGATAGATGCATCAGATTGATTGAGTTGTTTGGAGCCTATTCAATTTCGGAAGAGTTGCAGAGCAGATGCATGGATTTGTGTGGCGCTTGAAAAGGTTGCAGGGAAAATGCATGGAGTTTCATGTCGCATGCAAAGACAGTCCTCTCTTGTTGAGAGGGAGTGTTGAAGATTGCAACAAGAAACAGTGAAGGAGGCATCCTGAAACATCATTCCTGATCCTAGTTGGAAAGTGATCACCTAAACTAGGTGGGGCCCACATAGGTGATTTTTGTCGCAAAGTCTATTTTTAGACTATGTCTATTTTTAGACATGTCGATCATATTCTATGAGTTGCAGGATGCTATTTGTGGATGGTTGGTCAAGTTGGAAAAATAGATGGACTTCTATTTTTAGACATATTGGGCGGAGTCTATTTTTAGATTGCTAGTCTAAAAGTAGATATGTCGAATATTATTAGCTCTTAATAATATTTGGACTCTAAACATTATCTTATTCTCTTGGAGCACTTCAGTTAAGTGCACAGATGTGGCACAACAGCTGACAGAAGGAATTACGCTATTCTTGAGGTTTTACTGGAGCTATTGCATGGAGTACTCAGTTAGAACTCAAGTGGCAGAGTTTGGTGGAGTTGGAGAAGTAGTTGGTGGAGTTGTATTTAGTTTAACTCAGTTAGACTCAGTTGAGCTAGTTGTATCTAGTCTAACTGATTGATACACTAGTGAGAGTGGTGTGAATTAATTAGTTAATTAATTCACTAAATAATAACTCATTAATCAAATGAAGAATACATCAGTTAACTACAGTGCATGGCAGGTTTCAGTGGAGACCAGTGAAGAGGTAGGTGAAAGCGCAGTGTGACTATACTATTACATGATTTGCAACAACCAGTGATTGGAGATGCCAATGAGGATTGTGTGAGCAAGTCTGCACCAATTTGAGTTCATTCAGAGCCATTCTTCAACAGTGATTGCGCAGTAGAGGCAGGCTATCAGGTGGCAGAGATTGGAGCATGTGTTTTGCTAGATCGGACATGTTTAGTGTGTAGCAATTGGAGATTGTACTGAGAGCTTGTGAGGAGATTTGTATAATGATTTTTACATGATCTCTATGACATATAATATACAAATAGTTGGGAGTTTTCAGCATTAATATTTCCCATAAATACTGTGTTCATATGTGTGATTATTTATGGTTTTAATGTGTGCATGCGATTGTTTTTATTTCCGCAATTAATGATTAATGTTAGAAGAGATTTTGTATTGTACATGAAGTTAAAATAGTGTGTGATTAGGAGAATCTTGGTGTATAACATATCATTTATCAAATTTCTACATGGTATAAGAGTTGTGTTATATATTTTCTACATGGAATGAGAGCAGGAATTTTTGGGTGCGCGAGTTTGCAGAGAATATCTGAAAATTTGGATCCAAAATTTTCAGACACAAATAGCATATTTGGATTCCTTGCGAAAAAATAACCAAATTGAAAAGAAAAAAAATCAGTCGAATCGGAACTCGAATGAGGGAGATATCATCGATTTAAAATCAGCTCTTTTGTTAGAAAATTTTGTGACGGCGGGACAATTGCAATGTGCGCGAGCCAAGAATCTACATGCACTGAGGTACAAGATGCATGCAAAGCTTAGAGGAGAAAAGCAGAGGTTAATGACTTGGTGGTTGAGAGGGAGCCTCTCAACATGCAGCGTGATAATTAGTCTCAGAAGGTTGTGGAGCAGCCACAACTAGAGATGCAAAAGAATCTTTATCGATTTGATGTAGATGGGATTTCTACAGAGCTTCCTACTATTGGGAAGTGCAAGAAAGACATGTAATTGAAGCTTGAGAGGGAGCAGGATTTTCATGCAGGTAAGAGTGAACCTCGGGATGTGGAGCAGCCACAAGATGAGGATCATGGAGTGGGAGCAACCACTCATGCAGAGAAATTTCGTGCCAGATGGGAAGAGGGAGTGCATGCAGCTATACCACCAGGTGAGAGGTGGGGCGGCATGCATGAGTAATGCCAAGAGGATATTTCTGGGCATGATTCATTAAGATGGTGTGGATCTCATGAATTGAACCTGGTTATGAGGAGCCCACAGAATAGCAGTAGCATGATCAGTTGGATTGATGCAGGCAGATCAAAGTGACAGTGTCAGATACTGGAGCGCAGTTCAGAGTTGACAGCAAGTGCAGAGTGCATGGGTGCAGAGTTCAATAGCGCAGTGGTTCCTGAAGACATGTGCACTAGATAAGCAGAAGTCAAAGACTTTGATGATAGATGCATCATATTGATTGAGTTGTTTGGAGCCTATTCAGTTTTGGAAGAGTTGCAGAGCAGATGCATGGAGTTGCATGGCGCTTGCAAAGGTTGCAGGGCGAATGCATGGAGTTGCATGTCGCATGCAAAGAAATTCCTTTCTTGTTGAGAGGGAATGTTGAAGATTGCAACAAGAAACAGTGAAGGAGGCATCCTGAAACATCATTCCTGATCCTAGTTGGAAAGTGATCACCTAAACTAGGTGGGGCCCACACAGGTGATTTTTGTCGCAAAGTATATTTTTAGACTATGTATATTTTTAGACATGCCAATCATATTCTATGAGTTGCAGGATGTTATTTGTGGATGGTTGGTCAAGTCGGAAAAAAATAGATGGACTTCTATTTTTAGACATATTGGGTGGAATCTATTTTTAGATTGCCAATCTAAAAATAGATATGTCGAATATTATTAGCTCTTAATAATATTTGGACTCTAAACATTATCTTATTCTCTTGGAGCACTTCAGTTAAGTGCACAGATGTGGCACAACAGCTAACAGAAGGAATTACACTATTCCCGAGGGTTTACTGGAGCTATTGCATGGAGGACTCAGTTAGAACTCAAGTGGTAGAGTTATGACACAGTTGGAAGAAGTAGTTATGGAGTTGTATTTAGTTTAACTCAGTTAGACTCAGTTGAGCTAGTTGTATCTAGTATAACTGATTGATATACTAGTGAAAGTGGTGTGAATTAATTAGTTAATTAATTCACTAAATAATAACTCATTAATCAACTAAAGAATACATCAGTTAACTACAGTGCATGGCAGGTTTCAGTGGAGACCAGTGAAGAGGTAGGTGAAAGAGCAGTGTGACTATACTGTTGCATGATTTGCAATAACCAGTGATTGGAGATGCCAATGAGGATTGTGTGAGAAAGGCTGGACCAATTCGAGTTCATTCAGAGCCATTCTTCTGCAGTGATTGTGCAGTAGAGGCAGGCTATCAGGTGGCAGAGATTGGAGCATGTGTTTTGCTAGATCGGACCTGTTTAGTGTGTATAAATTGGATATTGTATTGAGAGCTTGTGTGGAGCTTTGTATAATGATTGTTACATGATCCCTATGACATATAATATACAGATAGTTGGGGGTTTTCATCTTTAAACTTACCCATAAATACTGTGTTCATATGTGTGATTGTTTATGGTTTTAATGTGCGCATGCGATTGTTTTTATTTCTGCAATTAAGTATCAATGGTAGAAGAGATTTTGTATTGTGCATGAAGTTAAAATAGTGTGTGATCAGGATAATCTCGGTGTATAACATATCAGTTATCAAATTTCTACACAAGGAGCTGTGTGGGGCAAACGCCTTCCACACACCAATTGACCCACTAAAACCAGCAGCGTAGCCCCAAGAGCATAATGAAAAAAAAAAGTGAAACTTACTCCTGATGGTCACCCAGACCACCAATATGGTTGACCAGAGACCGGTGTAGAACCCCCTCCACAAACAAGAACCAAAGTTAATTCCAAACAGTGAACTAGCAACAGAGCGATCAGACTAACAAATTACAGATCCCCCCTCCTATTATGACAAGTAAAGGAAGTGTCAGACAAGGATACCTTATCCCACACATCAAGTGGGAGTTGTTGGAGCTTTTGTTTCCTTGTTGATGGTCTAAGGTAAGCTGGCCCAAGAATGGTGTGAAGCTAATACGACGCCCCGATCACTTAAGTTCCTGAATCCTAGGGACAAGTAGGAAATACAACCCCGACCCAAACCAAACTAACACAAACATCCACTCTGCTACTCAACCAAGGTCGTGACCCCAATGAGTCACCATGGAACCATCTCATTTGCCTTTGTTCTCCTCCCGACCAAAATTCATCGCCCAAACGTCCAGATTAGAGCACAACAATCACCTGCCCATGTATTTAACATTTAAATGTGCGAGCGAGCTCAACACTCGCATATATTGAATGCGGGGTCGGCACATGATCGGGTGTTTAATGAGCGCGTGGAGGTGGGATGAGCCCCAATGGTCTTGCATGTGACAAGTGCGTACCTGGTAAGTCACCCCCATCTAGGGTTTTATCAATTATATTTATATTGATCTACAATTACCTTTATTTTACATATTTACTATATACAGGGAATATTGTTGACGATTTCAAAGATGGATTGAAAGATCTGTCATTTGGAAAATCATTTTAGCTTTCCCTCAAGTTAATTTCTCTCCCGTCTACTTTAGAAAATCGAAGTTATATTCCAAAGACGATAAATATGGTGATGTTTTCTCTAACTATAGTGTTGGTAATCTCAGCACGAACTGATAGTACATGTGATGCCATTAAAAAAAAAAAAAATCCAACTATGAAAATATTTTAAGGCTTAGTCAGATAAAACCTTCTATGAAAACTAATTTTTTGGAAAATAATGTTATAACAAAATAACAATGTTGTAGTAGTAGTAATAATAATAATAAATCCCACGGGGCTATGGATTGACAGTGAATGGGTGCATTGTTAAGGCACTCCTTGCAATAGGTCACTGGTTCAAATCCTTTGTGATTGCTTACCTACAATAATAATAATAATAATAATAAATAAATAAATAAATATTCTTAATAATAATAATAAATATTCTACTATAAAACCTTGCACGAAAACTAATTTGTTGGCAAATAATGTTAAAACAAAATAATAATAATAATATAATTGTGGTTTACTACAGAATTTGAAGTTTGAAATAGCAATAACAACTTATTAGCGTGCAACTTGGTGATGCAGATACAATTCAATAATCAAATAATAAAATGTCTAGAAAATAGCAAGTACTACATCAAGTGAGTGTGATTGGTGGCTAAATTATTATATCTATCGAGTGTGATTAGTTTCTAAAACATTATACTAAGCGAGTGTGATTGGTTGTTGAAGTACTACATCAAAAAAGCATAATTAATTAATGAAGTGGTACATCTAACAAGTGTGATTGATTATTGTGGGACCAAAAATACCTTCAGTTGAGAAAGATGAATCCAAAACATTGTACAATTTTGACAATACTATGATGCATAAACATATGTTTTGTTTGCGTTATATATGGGGTATTATATGGTCATTATCATCCAATTTGTGAAGATCATGTAACATAGGACAATACTTCATATTTTGAATAGATTATTATTATTATCCAATTTTAAGGTCACGGCCAAGGAGACACCAAATTGGTGTATGAGACCCCCTTGTTTGTTGGACATGGGACCCACCTCCGCGCAGCAATTTGACTACTAATTCTACGAAAGCACACATACTCTACCCCCTTGTGGTTTTGAAACTATGACCTCTTAGGAGGAAACACATGCTCTTAACCATTAGGCTCACTCAAGTTGTATCATAATAATAAAAAATAATTATATAGTTGAAAATATATTCCAATTAATATTGATAAAGTTCGGAATAATATTAGTTGGGATTAAATACCAAGTATTTTTATTTGAGAATATAAGCCCATTTGTAACCATATTTTGGTTATGTAATGTAGTCATTAAGTTGGGATTCTTTCCATCTAAAATATAACTAAATCCTACTTGCATTCTTAGATCCTTTTTCTACTTTAAAAATTTATGGAATTTATTGTATTAGTCTATGTGTAAAATAAGAAGATTTGTGTCCTGTAAGAGCTTTTAGCAAGAAGAAAGCTAAAGTTGGAGATCATCTAAAAAATAATGTGTTGAAAACATTATTAATGGTAATAAAATTCATTCTCGTTCTCATTTCAATTAATTTTTTATTCATTTCATGTTATTCACTTCAATTTCTTTTTATTATTGTAATTTATAATCAAGAATAACATGGAAATCTCCATCATATGCATAAAGATCCTCCTTTCTTGCATAGTGTGAGATCCATAACCAATTAGAATAGACACATTTTAATTCATTTCATTTCTAATGGTTGGTTTAATTCCAATCTAGTTTTATTTCGGATTATTGAATTGTGAGTAAATTTTTATTTTTCAAACTAGTCAAAACAAAGTACTTACTACATAAATGCTTAACAAGTTATAGCATATCACTATAATCTGCAATTACAACCATTCTTGACTATGGTATAGTAATTCAAAAATTGGATATGCATTAACTACAAATTAACTTACAATTCCTATTTTCTTCTTTGATTAAATTACAGCCTTTATTTTGTTTTTTGGAAAGGAATGATTATGTTTTTTCTTTAAATATAATAGAACAAGAGTGTGTGCATGCGCACAACTAGGATAAGTTTTTTTGTTTTGTTGGTATTAGGCATAATTGACCACAAATAATGTACTTCTTATTATATATGAAGAAGTACTTCGTAATAACACCCGAGTTTCTACCATGGTACAGGCCATGCAGTTGGACCTGCAGAAAGCAGAAAACAGTATCTCATAACTCAAAGAACATAAGAGCATTCTTAGCATTGAACAATAGTTGAGTTCTGCAACAGTTCAGAAATATGTTTCTAAACTGTTCTAGAACTCAACTGTTGTTCAATGCTAAGAATACTCTTATGTTCTTTGAGTTTTGAGAGACTGTTTTTTTCTTTCTGCAGCTCCAACTGCATGGCCTGTACCATGGTAGAAACTCGGGTGTTAGAAACATAAGGCAAATTAAATCTTTTACCTTTGACAGTAATGAAGTATCCAGCTTTATTATTTGGGAACCTCATTGATCTGTGAGGCTCCACTGCAGCAAGAAACACATTACCAAGAATGCAGTCAACTGGAATGTCACCAACATCAAACTTCAATGTGACACATTTAGAATCAAAACAAACTGCAGCTTTTGGTACTTCATAATCAAGGGTAATTTTACCCAACCCGGTGAGCTTGCAGGTAGCAGCAACCCAATATTGTGACGGAACAGCCTTTTTGGAAAACATGTTAACATCTGATCCTGAATCAATTAATGTTGTCAATTCAAACATCTTTCCTTTTATCCAAACTTTAATTTTAACATGATGTTGTTGATATTGGATAGCAAGCAAATGCATATCTCTAATACCCATATGAGGATCAGGATGTCCCTCTGCAACTTCAACTTCTTCAGTATGTTTAGGGGCACCATGCAGAGTGCAATTTGTGACTCTACCTGAATAGATAGGAGAGGAAACAGGAGAGGCTTGAACCTGCTTAACTTTCTCAACCTCTGAAATTCTGGTTTTCAAGGCAGAGATTTTTGTTTTCATGCAATGTATCTCCCTACTCACCTCCCCCAAAGTGAGTGCGCGAACTTTGTCTTCTTGTTGTTGGCAGAGATAACTGCGAGTATTTCGCTCATAAGAAGCATCAACAAACATCGGCTTCTTCCCAGAGCATGAGGTGGATGAACTAGAAGACTGCATGTATGCATCTATTAGTATGCTCTTCAAGTCACCATCTTCCATGGCTCGTATCTGGGCAAAAACTTTCAACTCATCTTCATCAGTTTGAGCCATGAGTACTTTTAGCTTGCCTGAAAATTCTTCTTCAAGATTATTGTCAGAAGAAAAACCAGATTCCGAGGATGAACAATCACAATGACAATTTTCAGAATCAATACACTGACAATTTGCATGCACTTCTTCATTATCAGATTCAGAAGAAGAAGATTCAGAACTAGAAATAGAAGAAGAAGACTCCTGGGCTTGTTGAAGAAACAACCTTTTGCATTCTTCTATTTGATGAGAACCACCACATCTATCACAAATGTGTTCTGTCTTGATAGTGGAAGTTTGGCCTTTACCTTTTTATTTTGCCTGAGATTTCTTTCCCAATCCACTGCGAGACTCTTTGGCCTGTGAACACATGTTTGATGTATGTCCAGGCTTTCCACAGATCCAACATGAGATATATTTCATCCTTTTCAACTTAGCATATTTAGTATGGATGTCATGTGGCTCATAGTAGTCAGTCTTTGGGGTATATTTGTAGTACCCCTTTCTAGATGGTTTGGAGTATGGCTTTCTTCTAGGCTTTGACTGTTTAAGCACGGAATGTTTTCCAGTGGTCCTGTGATATGTATAAGGCTGACTCCTTCTGTAGGTCTTCTTAGCCTTCTTTTTGGACTTTCTTCTCTTTACCAAAGGATCATCTACTGTAATGCCATACTTACTGCAAAATGACTTTGTACCAGGCAGTCTATTTAGCTTGTCTATAGACTTATTGATCTTTGAGCTGGTACATAAAGTAATCAAAACTTTAGTAATAGTATTGTACATTTGACCCCATGTATATGTTTCCAGTGCTAACTGGAATGCCTCTTGCAACTTCAAAATATCTACAAGCTTATAGGGCAATGCCGCAAGGTAAACCTGCTTCCAAAGTAGATTCTTAGGGTCCTTTACCAGGAAGATTCTTTGAATCCAATCCCGATGGAAATCTTCAAATTGATTTATATTTCTACATTTCAGATTCATTAAAATCAACGCATTTTGATCTGAAATGTTCGGCTCATCTCCACATAAATTCTGTTGGATCAATGTTGTGAGAGCACCGATCATGTTATTGATTGATCTGCCGTCTAGATGGAATTCCACATCCTCATTCTCATCCTTGACTACCTCTGCTTCCATTTTTGCAATTAAAGCAGGAGAAGACTCTAGTTCCCACCATCTGGCTAGAGTTCCTGTAAAACATGGAATCAGGGTTTTGCATGCCTCAACTTCTGACTTTCCCTCTATGCACATTAGTTTGTATTATGTGGTCATAAGATCCAGAACTTGTCTGATCTGTGCTGATGACAGATTATCAATATTCCATTCTTTCCGACTTGAATCAAAGAATGTCTCTCTAGGAGGAATCTTTCCAACACCATTCAAGTCTGGAGGGGAATGTCTGGTATACTGAGCTCCTAAAGGTTCATATAAAGGAAGGGCATGACTCTCAGACTCAGTTTCTTCAAACAAAGAGGCAACAGTAACTTTGAGTTTGGGAGACTCAGGAGCAGACTCTTTTGGTATGAGCTGGGGAAAACGCTCAATGGCCTTTTGAATTGAGACAGGCTTAGCTTTGTGGAGAAAGGCTGAAGGAACTGGCTTGTCTAATTTTTTCTTGTCAACCTTCTCAATCTTATCAGACATATTTGAAATTAAATGCCATGTAGAGATAGAATTTTCTATTATACAATTCTCTACATCATCAATCTTCTTTAATGACTGTAAACAAAAATATTTAGAAATTGAAGCATTATACTGTACCGAATTCAAAACACTATTTACACCATTGATAGACACTTGGACTTGGTCTATCTGTTCTTTGACTGAGAAAGCTTTTGCCATATTCTTTTCTAAACCAGTGACAGCAGTGTTTGTTCAGTTTACTTCTTCACTGACTGTCTGAATTCTCCTTTCTATCCCTACAAGATTCTCCTTTTGAACTAAGGGATATGCATTGGCTGAGTTTTGTCCTTCTCCAAGGACAATTCCTTTGAAAGGAGGGAAACTGGTAGAAGTTTCAACTTTATTTCCATCTATCGTTTTCCAAGAATGGCCAGAGGAGGGTGCAGAGTCAGTCATCAAAATCACCTCTGACTCTTTAGCCTTCTTCCATGAATAAAAATAAATCCAGACATTTCTTTCATTCATATATTCCTTCCACTGAGAGGCTAATTTTATTTTCTCCTCTGTACTGTGAGAAACAACAAACTCATATGTCTTTGGATGTGTATGGAGATCCCAATTCAACATCTGTTTCATCCAGTTTTCAGGGATCACATGTTTTTCACAACCATCCATTAATGTATAAAACTTATGTATCTCAGGGACAGATGGTCTCTTTATATCTTCTGGCAGATATCTGAATCTGGACTCAGGAATTAAATGATCCTTTTGACTGTAATATCCTACGCCATGCTTATCTCTGGGAGATTTCATATTCATGAATATATCTGTAAGTCTGGGATCTTCATCTTGCAGACTGGGGACTAAATGCATCATGAGGACATGCTCGTCTTCATGAGGAAAAGGGATATCAGAACACTTGGGATTTGGACAGGGAGTAACTGATGTGGAAGGAGGAGCTTCATCTAATCTTGGATTATGGTTATGATGTCTGATGACCAATTCAGCAAGATGTTTGAGATTCACAGACTAATGGCATTGGGGACAGTCAACTTTGAGACTCTGAAAGTTTACCAATTGGGAAAACTCAAATAATGCAATATCACTACAACTACAAAAAATAGATGAACAAGCGGAATCTGTACAATCGGGTGGTATATACAACGGAGACTTTTGACACATCTCATTGATCCTTCTTCTGTCTATTGTAGACCTTCTACGAAAATACAAAACAGCACGAGACTGGTCTTCGACAATATCGGCAGAAGTGATAGCCCTGGCAGAGATGGGTCTTGGGTTAGGAATAGTCCAGTGTTCAGGAAAAGAAAGTTTTTCCCATTTTATGGCTTGGTGTTCAACTTTCTGGTTTTTGGGGTCTGTCATGACCACGACACTGGTTTTTCTTTCTTTGCTGGGAGCATGGAGGACTGCAGCTGATAGAGTACTGGTATGACGAAAACAACCTCTTGTCTGTATAGCAATATTATTCCTTTTTCTATTCATATCAAATCCAGATGTTTGGATTTGAAGCTGGAGGATATCAGACAAGGTCTCATCGTAAACATACACCGAAAAATTCAGGTAACAGTCAAACTAGATGGGTCCATTGGATAGCGGAGCTACAATCCCACCAATCAAGGAATCTGTGTATTTGTTATGTGTTAGATCCCGAACAGTAGCTAACACATATGTCTTCAACCCTTGATGAGTGAGGGCATGGATGCCGACACGAATACAACCCAGATGCAAAAAATTTGTTCCTAACTTTGCTGCTTCTGCTTGCAGAGACTTCGGATCTAAGAGAGGAATGGACATGACACAGTCAGAGTTTTCTCGGACAGAACTTATGGATTATTTTATAGAAATTCGGGTGGCTGCTCTTAGATGCTAGACAACTAGATCTGAATAAACTTTATCAGGACTTATCTTCAGAAGAACCCATTTAGCAGAAGGTTTTGCTTCTTCATACAAATGTTCTGACTAGTTTAACACTCTACTACTAGAACTAGCAAACATATCTCTGAGAGGGTCTTGAGTGGCCCTATCTTGCTCTTCAAGTTCTTTAAATGACATTGATTTTCTGAATGAGTCCATTTTATATTCAGAAATAAAAGAGAGGATGATTTAAGAACTGACCTTTCACGAACCAGATCTCACACAGTCAAACTTGACTTCTGGCTTTGATACCAATTTTACTACAGGGACCTCTCACACAGGTTTGCACTGCAAACTGCTCAACATGCAGACTGGCTCACTGAGTATCTTCTTGTTTCTTAAGAGACCCTATGCGAACCCATACACGAACCTACTATCACGTTCACATTTCTTTTGGCTCTCTTTGTGGCTTCCCTTCACCTTTCTTGGCCTACTCCGTGTCCCTCGGTGATTTCGCGAACCTCTAGCGAACTTTCGGCGATCTTAAGAAAACAATACTACCTCAGTGGACATTCATAAAGCTCAGGGTTACAGTTCTTAAAATGTGGAACAAAACTTTCTCTCTTTATTGATTTCAAAATGATTTTACATAAGAGATCATATTTACATAACTCATATAGAACTCTTTCCAGAGATAGACTGCAGTGGAATTTACCAGATTTGCTACTCAATGAATGAGCGAGCGATACTGGAGGCTTCCTGGCTAGATGCAGAGTCTGTCTCAGAGTTCTAAATAGAACACACAATACATAAAAGACTTTAAAAACTCAAACTATGGATCTCGCCACTTCATATTCTTGCCTATGCCGAGCACATAGACACGCAGGCTAGTCAGATCCCCAAAGGACTTGAGTCTTGGATCTGTGATGCAAGCAGATCGCGAGACTTCGCGCAGATGCAGAGCAGGGAGCTTCGGCTCAACTCAAACTCAAAATACAAACAACTCTAGACTCTAGACTCTCCGAATGCGAATGCCGAAGAATGAGCCTTACCCTCCCTTATATAGGAAATGAGGGGGGACAAACATTCAATCAGTTCGTCAGATTATTGACACGTTGAGGATAATCATGGCTTTTGGGTAACACCAAAGTGACATCCGAACCGAGATTCGTCCGTCCGACACTGACTTGTGAAGGTGTGTGTACAATACACTGTGGATACCTTTTATGTACAAGGCCCACTAGGAAACATCACTTATTGCATACATAGAGGATGTTTTTTCAAACAGGTGAAAAGCCCTCGAGAAAAGACCTGTCACAGTAAACCCCGTGACTGGGTATCACTACACAGAGAATGCTTTTGTTTTAGTGGAGCTCTCGTGAACCACTTGTACTGGCTTCATTCTTATCATCCAAGATTTTGATGCCTGGGAATCTCAATCTTGGGTAGATATTATCATCCCATGCCTTTGTATAGATCCGACGTACAATCATTGGCTTGTTTAATATTATTTGGTGTTTAATTTTTGTTAACACCAACCATTGATGATGCATTTTCATGTGAGATTCTAGGACAGAATTAAATAGCTTATATTCCAGTTGTCCTAATTCTCCAACTGTCTGACAAGGATAATGAAAACATTCTCCTATTCTGCTTTCCAAACATTCATTGCATCGATTATGGAAATAGGATTCATAGTAACATGGATCCATACTGTAAGTGCTCAATCCATAATCAAACCACCAATCATGTAGCCAGGGCGGTTGGAAACTGTGCCGGTTGATCCATGTGGAACCAAACTTCAACTTGGTGTAATGTGTCTCATTACGACCGTCTTTGTTTACCAGGTTCCACCAATGCCATTTATTGCAAAAATATACATAGTGTCAGGAAAATTAAGTCAGGATTATTGCCTAGCCACATTTGGAAGTGCTCTGACCAATTATGTCCTGACCACCGTGTTCTATTTATGGCATATGATTTGTAATAGATTCTTGTTCTATCACTACCGCCAGTACAGATAACAGTGAGATCACAAAAATCTTGTGATAAAGATCTTTCAGCCTCTTCTTAAGCTGACATGGAAGCGGAGTACATCATGTCATGAATCCATCTGCTTCCTTTCGAATGTACTCTTCTCTCAAGTACTAGATGCTGGATATCTGAATGATTCTGCAAGTCTGCATCTAGGACTTTTGTATTACGGAGCTGCCATGTTGGCCTCCACTTTTCTTTGTAGACTTCCCATGATTCATCATCAGATATATGTCTGAGCGTTTCTCTTTGATGGGCATGATCCCATTCAGTAATGATGACCATCACATGTGCTTCTTCTTCCTCTTCGGGATCATCATTTTGTTCTTGTTGCTGGATATGCTGTATATATTCTCTACTAAGGAAATCAGGCAGACAATTATGAATTCCCTTGATATGTTCAATTTTAAAATCAAAGTTGGTAAAATAGGCCTGCCATCGTGCAAACTTGGCGTCTTCTGGATTTTTAATAGTCTTAGTTAATACTTTAGCCAAAGCTTGTGCATCTGTTCTTTGTAGAAAATTCTTATTAACCAAATGAATTGAAAACTTATAGATACAGTTCCAAGTTGCCTTTACCTCTTTCTCAATGGTGGAGTAATTTCTTTCAGCTTTGCTCCATACTCCAGAGGAAAACTGAACAACTTGTTCCTCTTTTTTGTTGTTGTCTTCACTTGGTCTTTGCTTTAACACACCTCCCTAACCAATGTTGCTGGCATCTGATTCAACAATTTTGAAATAAGAATCTTCTGCAACATACAGAATAGGGAGATTCTTGACCTTAGCCTTGATTTTTTGGACTACTTCTAAGTGTTCTTCTGTCCAAGGCTGAGGATTCTTTCTTAATCTCTGATTTAACAGAGATCTATCTAAGGCACATTTTGGATAAAAATTTCTTACATAATTAAGACACCCTAAAAATCCTTGCAACTGTGTCTTATCAATAATCTCATCGGGAAACTTATCTGCAAATTCAAGTGCATGAGATTGTAAATCAATTTGACCATTTTCAATGGTGTGCCCTAAAAACTTTATCTTTGTCTGGCATAACTCCATTTTCTTTTTACTTAATACCAGACCATTATTTTTGACCAATCTCATAAAAATCTTTAAATGTCTGAAATGTTCTTGGAGATTTTTAGAGAAAATCAAGATATCATCAATGTATGCTAACAACCATTCAGCATACGGCTTAAACACAGAATCCATTACCTTCTGAAATTTTGAAGGCGCATGCTTGAGGCCGAATGGCATTACGTTCCACTCGTACTGGCCTACAGGAACACTGAAAGTTGTTTTGAACTTATCCTTCTCTGCAATGGCCACTTTCCAGAAACCTGATTTGAGGTCGAACTTGGAAAATACTTTGGCTCCCGCAATCCTACTGAGCAGATCTCCTTTGTGGGGAATTGGGTAGGTATCATCAGCCAATACAGTATTCAAAGGCTTGTAGTTTATGACCAGCCTAGGAATGCCTCGAATCTATTCACATCGTTTATTTACATAGAAGCCATAGCAGTTCCAAGGGCTGCTAGACTCCCTTATCAGCTTTCTGCTTAAGAGCTGATCAATTTCTTTTTCACAGAGCCTTCTGTATTCTTTGTTCATGGGGATGGCTCTGGATTTGCAAGGTCTACCCACATAATCTTCTTTGTAGGCTAGTTCAACACAATGTTGTTTTCTGTGCCAGAATGCATTACGTTCTTCGGAACAGCATTGTTCTTCAAACTGTTTTTGAAGCCATTGTTATTCCGGCTGTCCTAATTCTCCAACAGTATGACAAGGATAATGAAAACATTCTCCTATTCTGCTTTCCAAACATTCATTGCATTGATTATGGAAATAGGATTCATAGTAACATGGATCCATACTATAAGCGCTCAATCCATAATCAAACCACCAATCATGTAGCCAGGGCGGTTGTAAACTGTGCTGGTTGATCCATGTGGAACCAAACTTCAACTTGGTGTAATGTGTCTCATTACGACCGTCTTTGTTTACCAGGTTCCACCAATGCCTTTTATACCCTGCAAAATTATACACAGTGTCAGGAAAAATTAAGTCAGGATTATTGCCTGGCCACATTTGGAAGTGCTCTGACCAATTATGTCCTGGCCACCGTGTTCTATTTATGGCATATGATTTGTAATAGATTCTTGTTCTATCATTGCTGCCAGTACAGATAACAGTGAGATCACAAAAATATTGTGATAAAGATCTTTTAGCCTCTTCTAAAGTTGACATGGAAGTGGATTACATCATGTCATGAATCCATCTGCTTCCTTTCTTCTCTTAGGTACTAGATGCTGGATATCTGAATGATTATGCAAGTCTACATCTAGGACTTTTGTATTGCGGAGCTGCCATGTTGGCCTCCACTTTTCTTTTTAGACTGCCCATGATTCATCATCAGATATATGTCTGAGCGTTTCTCTTTTATGGGCATGATCCCATTCAGTAATGATGACCATCACATGTGCTTCTTCTTCCTCTTCTGGATCATCATTTTTTTCTTGTTGCTGGATATGCTGTATATATTCTCTACTAAGGAAATCAGGCAGACAATTATTAATTCCCTTGATATGTTCAACTTTAAAATCAAAGTTGGTAAAATAGGCCTGCCATCGTGCAAACTTGGCGTCTTCTCTTGCTCAATGGTGGAGTAATTTCTTTCAACTTTGCTCCATACTCCAGAGGAAAACTGAACAACTTGTTCCTCTTTTTTGTTGTTGTCTTCACTTGGTCTTTGCTTTAACACACCTCCCAAACCAATGTTGCTGGCATCTGATTCAACAATTTTGAAATAAGAATCTTCTGCAACATACAGAATAGGGAGATTCTTGACCTTAGCCTTGATTTGTCAGACTGCTTCTGAGTGTTCTTCTGTCCAAGGCTAAGGATTCTTTCTTAATCTCTGATTTAACAGAGATCTATATATGGCACATTTTGGATAAAAATTGCTTACATAATTAAGACACCCTAAAAATCTTTGCAAATGTGTCTTATCAATAATCTCTTCGGGAAACTTATCTTTTGAAATTTTAAAGGCGCATGCTTAAGGCCAAATGGCATTACGTTCCACTCATAATGGCTTGCAGGAACACTGAAAGTTGTTTTGAACTTATCCTTCTCTGCAATGGCCACTTTCCAGAAACCTGATTTGAGGTCGAACTTGGAAAATACTTTGGCTCCCGCGATCCTACTGAGCAGATCTCCTTTGTGGGGAATTGGGTAGGTATCATCAGCCAATACAGTATTCAGAGGCTTGTAGTTTATGACGAGTCTAGGAATGCCTCGAATCTGTTAGCTTCTTTTATTTACATAGAAGCCATAGCAGTTCCAAGGGCTGCTAGACTCCCTTATCAGCTTTCTGCGTAGGAGCTGATCAATTTCTTTTTCACAGAGCCTTCTGTATTCTTTGTTCATGGGGATGGCTCTGATTTTGCAAGGTCTACCCACATAATCTTCTTTGTAGGGTATTTCAACACAATGTTTTTTTCTGTGCCAAAATGCATTAGGTTCTTCGGAACAGCATTGTTCTTCAAAGTGTTTTTGAAAATCAGAAATTTGTTTCTGAACTGTTGCAGAACTCAACTGTTGTTCAATGCTAAGAATACTCTTATGTTCTTTGAGTTCTAAGAGACTATTTTCTGCTTTCTGCAGCTCCAACTGCATGGCTTGTACCATGGTAGAAACTCGGGTGTTAGAAACATAAGGCAAATTAAATCTTTTACCTTTGACAGTAATGAAGTATCCAGCTTTCTTATTTGGGAACCTCATTGATCCGTGAGGCTCCACTGCAACAAGAAACACATTACCAACAATGCAGTCAACTAGAATGTCACCAACAGCAAATTGAAAATGCAGCAAGATGATGGAGCTTAGTGAAATGAAGTCGCCTTCACTAAGTGGGCTCGCAGGCAAATTCTGGCGCAAAATCTATTTTTAGACTATGTCTATTTTTAGACATATGGAGCATGGTTCGGGGATTCCAGTTTGAGATTCTTGAAGTATGTGTTATGTTGGTAAAAATAGATGAGACTCTATTTTTGAGGTCAAAGAGGTCGAAGTCTATTTTTAGACTGCCTCTCCTTAAAACAGGGAAGTCAAATATTATTTACCCTTAATAATATTTAGACTATAAACAGCAATTTACTCTCTTGGAGCACTTCAGTTCGAGCTACAGAAGTGGCTCATGCATCTGACAGAGGAATCACGTGGTTCCCAAGGGTTTGATGGCATCATGCATGGTTGACTTCAGTGGCAGAAGTTTGGAGGAGTTAATGAGATAGCTAGTGGAGTTGTGTTCTGTTTATTTTAGTTGAACCGATTGAGATTAGTTTAACTAGCTAATCAATTAGTTATGAGTGGAGTGAATTAAATATTATTTAATTCATTAATTAGTAACTCATTATTCAACTCAAGAACACATCAGTTCACTATAGTGCATGATCAGTTCAGTGGAGAACAGTGAAAGAGGTAGATGAAAGAGTGGAGTTAGCTATCAGTTGTGACTATACTGTTGCTATTTGCAACACACAGATAGGTGGAGTAAGCCCATGAGGATTGCGCAGTTCAGGCTGGTGGTTTATCTATATAAAGAGGCCATCCCATAGCATTGAAACATGCAATAGAGGCAAGGCAATTAGCGGTGAGTTTTGAACCAGTAACCTGTTCAAAACTGAGCTAGATTGTGAGTAACTTTATGAGAAAGTACTGAGTACTTGTGAGGAGTATTGTACTGAGTTGGTTACTTGATTTCTCCATTATAATATACACAATAGATGCGGGGTTTTCAGCTATAAGCTTTCCCCATACATACTGTGTTAATGTGTATGATGATTTGATGTGTTATCGCTTGATTTTATTTCCGCATGTGTGATGATCTGAGTTGATCTGAGTTGAGTGGAAGAGATTATGTGTTATGTATGAAGTTCAAATAGTATGTGACCAGGATAGTCTCGGTGAATAATTAATCATTATTCAGCAAATTTCTACACTGTTGTTCAATGCTAAGAATACTCTTATGTTCTTTGAGTTCTAAGAGACTGTTTTCTGCTTTCTGCAACTCCAACTGCATGGCTTGTACCATGGTATAAACTCGGGTGTTAGAAACATAAGGCAAATTAAATCTTTTACCTTTGACAGTAATGAAGTATCCAGCTTTCTTATTTGCGAACCTCATTGATCCGTGAGGCTCCACTGCAGCAAGAAACACATTACCAACAATGCAGTCAACTAGAATGTCACCAACAGCAAACTTCAATGTGGCATATTTAGAATCAAAACAAACTGCAGCTTTTGGTACTTCATAATCAAGGGTAATTTTACCCAAATCGGTGAGCTTGTTATTCTTTTGGAGAATTTTTTCATTATCCTTGTTTACATAGAAGCCATAGCAGTTCCAAGGGCTGTTAGACTCCCTTATCAGCTTTCTGCTTAGGAGCTGATCAATTTATTTTTCACAGAGCCTTCTGTATTCTTTGTTCATGGGGATGGCTCTGGATTTGCAAGGTCTACCCACATAATCTTCTTTGTAGGGTAGTTCAACACAATGCTGTTTTTTGTGCCAGAATGCATTAGGTTCTTCGAAACAGCATTGTTCTTCAAACTGTTTTTTAAGTTCAGAAATCTATTTCTGAACTGTTGCGGAACTCAACTATTGTTCAATGCTAAGAATACTCTTATGTTCTTTGAGTTCTGAGAGACTGTTTTCTGCTTTCTGCAGCTCCAACTGCATGGCCTGTACCATGGTAGAAACTCGGGTGTTAGAAACATAAGGCAAATTAAATCTTTTACCTTTGACAGTAATGAAGTATCCAGCTTTCTTATTTGGGAACCTCATTGATCCGTGAGGCTCCACTGCAGTAAGAGACACATTACCAAGAATGCAGTCAACTAGAATGTCACCAACAGCAAACTTCAATGTGACACATTTAGAATCAAAACAAACTGCATCTTTTGGTACTTCATAATCAAGGGTAATTTTACCCAACCCGGTGAGCTTGCAGGTAGCAGCAACCCAATATTGTGACGGAACAGCCTTTTTGGAAAACATGTTAACATCTGATCCTGAATCAATTAATGCTATCAATTCAAACATCTTTCCTTTTATCCAAACTTTAATTTTAACATGATGTTGTTGATATTGGATAGCAAGAAAATGCATATCTCTAATACCCATATGAGGATCAGGATGTCCCTCTGCAACTTCAACTTCTTCAGTATGTTTAGGGGCACCATGCAGAGTGCAATTTGTGACTCTACCTGAATAGATAAGAGAGGAAACAGGAGAGGCTTGAACCTGCTTACCTTTCTCAAGCTCTGAAATTATGGTTTTCAAGGCAGAGATTTCTATTTTCATGCAGTGTATCTCCCTACTCACCTCCCCCAAAGTGAGTTTGCGAACTTTGTCTTCTTGTTGTTGGCGGAGATAACTGCGAATATTTCGCTCATAAGAAGCATCAACGAACATCAGCTTCTTACCAGAGCGTGAGGTGGATGAACTAGAAGACTGCATGCATGCATCTATCAGTCTGGTCTTCAAGTCACCATCTTCCATGGCTCGTATCTGGGCAAAAACTTTCAACTCATCTTCATCAGTTTGAGCCATGAGTACTTTTAGCTTGCCTGAAAATTCTTCTTCAAGATTATTGTCAGAAGAAAAACCATATTTTGAGGATGAATAATCACAATGACAATTTTCAAAATCAGTACACTGACAATATGCATGCACTTCTTCATAATCAGAAGAAGAAGAAGAAGATTCAGAACTAGAAACAGAAGAAGAAGACTCTTTGGCTTGTTGAAGAAACAACCTTTTGCATTCTTCTGTTTGATGAGAGCCACCACATCTATCACAGATGTGTTTTGTCTTGATAGTGGAAGTTTGGCCTTTACCTTTGTATTTTGCCTTAGATTTCTTTCCCAATCCACTGCGAGATTCTTTGGCCTGTGAACACATGTTTGATGTATGTCCAGGCTTTCCACAGATCCAACATGAGATATATTGCATCCTTTCCAGCTTAGCATCTTTAGTATGGATTTCATGTGGCTCATAGTAGTGAGTCTTTGGGGTATATTTGTAGTACCCCTTTCTAGATGGTTTGGAGTATGGCTTTCTTCTGGGCTTTGATTGTTTAAGCACAGAATGTTTTCCAGTGGTCCTGTGATATGTATAAGGTTGACTCCTTCTGTAGGTCTTCTTAGCCTTCTTTTTGGACTTTCTTCTCTTTACCAAAGGATCATCTACTGTAATGCCATATTTACTGCAAATTGACTTTGTACCAGGCAGTCTATTTAGCTTGTCTATAGACTTATTGATCTTTGAGATTGTACATAAAGTAATCAAAACTTTAGTAATAGTACTGTACATTTGACCCCATGTATATGTTTCCAGTGGCAACTGGAATTCCTCTTGCAACTTCAAAATATCTACAAGCTTAGAGGGCAATGCCGCAAGGTAAACCTGCTTCCAAAGCAGATTCTTAGGGTCCTTTACCAGGAAGATTCTTTGAATCCAATCCCGATGGAAATATTCAAATTGATTTATATTTCTACATTTCAGATTCATTAAAATCAACTCATTTTGATCTAAAATGTTCGGCTCATCTCCACAGAAATTTTGTTGGATCAATGTTGTGAGAGCATCGATCACGTTATTGATTTCTCTGCCGTCTGGATGGAATTCCACATCTCCATTCTCATCCTTGACTACCTCTGCTTCCATTTTTGCTATTAAAGCAGAAGAAGACTCTAGTTCCCACCATCTGGCTAGAGTTCCTGTAAAACATGGAATCATGGTTTTGCATGCCTCAACTTCTGACTTTCCCTCTATGCACATTAGTTTGTATTCTGTGATCATAAGATCCAGAACTTGTCTGATCTGTGTTGATGACATATTATCAATATTCCATTCTTTCCGACTTGAATCAAAGAATGTCTCTCTAGGAGGAATCTTTCCAACACCATTCAAGTCTGAAGGGGAATGTCTGGTATACTGTACTTCTAAGGGTTCATATACAGGAAGGGCATGACTCTCAAACTCAGTTTCTTCAAACAAAGAGGAAACAGTAACTTTGAGTTTGGGAGACTCAGGAGCAAACTCTTTTGGTATGAGCTGGGGAAAACGCTCAATGGCCTTCTGAATTCAGACAGGCTTAGCTTTGTGGAGAAAGGCTAAAGGAACTGGCTTGTCTGATTTTTTCTTGTCAACCTTCTCAATCTTATCAGACAGATTTGAAATTAAATGTCGTGTAGAGATAGAATTTTCTATTATACAATTCTCTACATCATCAATCTTCCTTAATGACTGTAAACAAAAATCTTTAGAAACTGAACCATTATATTGTACAGAATTCAAGATACTATTTACACCATTGATAGACACTTGGACTTGGTCTATCTGTTCTTTGACTGAGACAGTTTTTGCCATATTCTTTTCTAAACCAGTGACAGCAGTGTTTGTCCAGTTTACTTCTTCACTGACTGTTTGAATTCTCCTTTCTATCCCTACAAGATTCTCCTTTTGAACTAAGGGATATGCATTGGCTGAGTTTTGTCCTTCTCCAAGGACAATTCCTTTGAAAGGAGGGAAACTGGTAGAAGTTTCAACTTTATTTCCATCTGTAGCTGTCCAAGAATGGCCAGAGGAGGGTGCAGAGTTAGTCATCAAAATCACCTCTGACTCTTTAACCTTCTTCCATGAATAAAAAGAAATCCAGTCATTTCTTTCATTCATATATTCCTTCCACTGAGAGGCTAATTTTATTTTCTCCTCTGTACTGTGAGAAACAACAAACTCATCTGTCTTTGGATGTGTATGGAGATCCCAATTCAACATCTGTTTCATCCAATTTTCAGGGATCACATGTTTTTCACAACCATCCATTAATGTATAAAACTTCTGTATCTCAGGGATAGATGGTCTCTTTATATCTTCTGGCAGATCTTTGAATCTGAACTCAGGAATTAAATGATCCTTTTGACTGTAATATCCTACACCATGATCTTTGGGAGATTGCATATTCATGAATATCTCTGTAAGTCTGGGATCTTCATCTTGCAGACTGGAGACTAAATGCATCATGAGGACATGCTCGTCTTCATGAGCAAAAGGGATATCAGAACACTTGGGATTTGGACAGGGAGTAACTGATGTGGAAGGAGGAGCTTCACCTATTCTTGGATTATGGTTCTGATATCTGATGACCAATTCGGCAAGATGTTTGAGATTCACAGACTGATGGCATTGGGGACAGTCAACTTTGAGACTTTGAAATTTTACCAATTGGGCAAACTCAATAATGAAATATGACTACAACTAGAAACAACAGATGAACAAGCGGAATCTGTACAATCAGGTGATATATACAACGGAGACTTTTGACACATCTCATTGATCCTTCTTCTGTCTATTGTAGACCTTCTAGGAAAAGACAAAACAGCACGAGACTGGTCTTCAACAATATCGGCAGAAGTAATAGCTCTGGCAGAGATGGGTTTTGGATTAGGAATAGTCCAGTGTTCAGGAAAAGAAAGTCCTTCCCATTTTATGGCTTGGTGTTCAACTTTCTGGTTTTTGGGGTCTGTCATGACCACGACACTGGTTTTTCTTTCTTTGCTGGGAGCATGGAGGACTGCCGCTGATAGAGTACTGGTATGACGAAAACAACCTCTTGTCTGTATAGCAATATTATTCCTTTTTCTATTCATATCAAATCTAGATGTTTGGATTTGAAGCTGGAGGATATTAGAAAAGGTCTCATCGTAAACATACACTGAAAAATTCGGGTAACAGTCAAACCAGATGGGTCCATTGGATAGCGGAGCTACAATCCCACCAATCAGGGAATCTGTGTATTTGTTATGTGTTAGATCCCGAACAGTAGCTAACACATATGTCTTCAACCCTTGATGAGTGAGGGCATGGATGCCGACACGAATACAACCCAGATGCAAAAACTTTGTTCCTAACTTTGCTGCTTCTGCTTGCAGAGACTTCGAATCTAAGAGAGGAATGGACATAACACAGTCAGAGTTTTCTCGGACAGAACTTATGGATTCTTTTATAGAAATTTGGGTGGCTGCTCTTAGATGCCAGACACCTAGATCTGAATAAAATTTATCAGGACTTATCTTCGGAAGAACCCATTTAGCAGAAGGTTCTGCTTCTTCATACAAATGTTCTGACTGGTTTAACACTCTACTACTAGAACTAGCAAACATATCTCTAAGAGGGTCTTGAGTGGCCCTATCTTGCTCTTCAAGTTCTCTAAATGACACTAATTTTCTGAATGAGTCCATTTTATATTCAGAAATAAATGAGAGGATGATTTAAGAACTGACCTTTTATGAACCAAATCTCACACAGTCAAACTTGACTTCTGGCTTTGATACCAATTTTATTGCAAGGACCTCTCACACAGGTTTTCACTGCAAACTACTCAACATGCAGACTGGCTCACTGAGTATCTTCTTGTTTCTTAAGAGACCCTATGCGAACCCATACACGAGCCTACTATCACGTTCACACTTCTTTCGGCTCTCTTTGCAGCTTCCCTTCGACTTTCTTGGCCTACTCCGTGTCCCTCGGTGATTTCGCGAACCTCTGGCGAACTTTTAGCGATCTTAAGAAAACAATACTACCTCAGTGGAAATTCATAAAGCTCAGAGTTACAGTTCTTAAAATGCGGAACAAAACTTTCTCTTTTTATTGATTTCAAAATGATTTTACATAAGAGATCATATTTACAGGACTCATATAGATCTCTTTCCAGAGATAGACTGCAGTGGCATTTACCAGATTTTCTACTCAATGAATGAGCGAGCGATACTGGAGGCTTCCTGGCCAGATGCAGAGTCTGTCTCAGAGTTCTAAATAGAACACACAATGCATAAAATACTTTACAAACTCAAACTATGGATCTCGCCACTTCATATTCTTGCCTATGCCGAGCACATAGACACGCAGGCTAGTCAGATCCCCTAAGGACTTGAGTCTTGGCACCGTGATGCAAGTAGATTGTGAGACTTCGCGCAGATGCAGAGCAGGGAGCTTCGGCTCAACTCTAGACTCTCCAAATGCGAATGCCGAAGAATGAGCCTTACCCTCCCTTATATAGGAAATGAGGGGGGACAAACATTCAATCGGTTCGTCGGATTATTGACACGTGGAGGAGAATCATGGCTTTCGGGTAACACCGAAGTGACATCCGCACCGATATTCGTCTGTCCGACACTGACTTGTGAAGGTGTGTGTACAATACACTGTGGATACCTTTTATGTACAAGGCCCACGAGGAAACATCACTTAGTGCATACATAGAGGATGCTTTTTCAAACAATTGAAAAGCCCTCGAGAAAAGACCTATCACAGTAAACCCCGTGACTGGGTATCACTACACAGAGAATGATTTTGTTTTAGTGGAGCTCTCGTGAACCACTTGTACTGGCTTCATTGTTATCATCCAAGATTTTGATACCTGGGAATCTCAATCTTGGGTAGATATTATCATCCCATGCCTTTGTATAGATCCGGCGTACAATCATTGGCTTGTTTAATATTATTTGGTGTTTAATTTTTGTTAACACCAACCATTGATGATGCATTTTCATGTGAGATTCTAGGATAGAATTAAATAGATTATATTCCAGCTGTCCTAATTCTCCAACAGTCTGACAAGGATAATGAAAACATTCTCCTATTCTGCTTTCCAAACATTCATTGCATCGATTATGGAAATAGGATTCATAGTAACATGGATCCATACTATAAGCGCTCAATCCATAATCAAACCACCAATCGTGCAGCCAGGGTGGTTGTAAACTGTGCTGGTTGATCCATGTGGAACCAAACTTCAACTTGGTGTAATGTGTCTCATTACGACCGTCTTTGTTTACCAGGTTCCACCAATGCCTTTTATACCCTGCAAAATTATACACAGTGTCAGGAAAAATTAAGTCAGGATCATTTCCTGGCCACATTTGGAAGTGCTCTAACCAATTATGTCTTGGCCACCGTGTTCTATTTATGGCATATGATTTGTAATAGATTCTTGTTCTATCACTGCCGCCAGTACAAATAACAGTGAGATCACAAAAATCTTGTGATAAAGATCTTTCAGCCTCTTCTTAAGCTGACATGGAAGCGGAGTACATCATGTCATGAATCCATCTGCTTCCTTTCGGATGTACTCTTCTCTCAGGTACTAGATGCTGGATATCTGAATGATTCTGCAAGTCTGCATCTAGGACTTTTGTATTGCGGAGCTGCCATGTTGGCCTCCACTTTTCTTTGTAGACTTCCCATGATTCATCATCAGATATATGTCTGAGCGTTTCTCTTTGATGGGCATGATCCCATTCAGTAATGATGACCATCACATGTGCTTCTTCTTCCTCTTCGGGATCATCATTTTGTTCTTATTGATGGATATGCTGTATATATTCTCTACTAAGGAAATCGGGCAGACAATTATGAATTCCCTTGATATGTTCAACTTTAAAATCAAAGTTGGTAAAATAGGCCTGCCATCGTGCAAACTTGGCGTCTTCTGGATTTTTAATAGTCTTAGTTAAGACTTTAGCCAAAGCTTGTGCATCTGTTCTTAGTAGAAAATTCTTACTAACCAAATGAATTGAAAACTTTCAGATACAGTTACAAGCTGCCTTTACCTATTGCTCAATGGTGGAGTAATTTCTTTCAGCTTTGCTCCATACTCCAGAGGCAAACTGAACAACTTGTTCCTCTTTTTTGCTGTTGTCTTTATTTGGTCTTTTCTTTAACACACCTCCCCAACCAATATTGCTGGCATCTGATTCAACAATTTTGAAATAAGTATCTTCTGCAACATATAGAATAGGGAGATTCTTGACCTTAGCCTTGATTTGTCAGACTGCTTCTGAATGTTCTTCCGTCCAAGGATGAGGATTCTTTCTTAATCTCTGATTCAACAGAGATGTATCTATGGCACAATTTGGTTTAGAAAATAATATGGCTAAAGCTATCTCAGTCAAAGAACAGATAGACCAAGTCCAAGTGTCTATCAATGGTGTAAATAGTGTTTTGAATTTTGTACAGTATAATGCTTCAGTTTCTAAATATTTTTGTATGCAATCATTGAAGAAGATTGATGATGTAGAGAATTGTATAATAGAAAATTCGATCTCTACACGGCATTTAATTTCAAACTTGTCTGATAAGATTGAAAAGGTTGATAAGAAAAAATCAGACAAGCCAATTCCTTCAGCCTTTCTCCACAAAGCAAAGTGCATAATTTATTCGTGTTGTCATTAAGTTGCTCAAATTATTCCAAAAGAGTAAAACTTAAGTCTCCTGTAACCCAAAGTTTTCTTTTCCTCTCTTTGTTTGAAGAAAATGAGCCTGAGAGTCATGTCCTTCCTGTATATGAACCATTAGAAGCTTAGTATACCAGAAATTCCCCTCCAGATTTGAATGGTGTTGGAAAGATTCCTCCCAAAGAAACATTCTTTGAATCAAGTCGTAAAGAATGGAATATTGATAATCTGTCATCAGCACAGATCAGGCAAGTTCTGGATCTAATGATCACAAAATATAAATTAATGTGCATCGAGGGAAAGTCAGAAGTTGAGGCATGCAAAACCCTGATTCCATGTTTCACAGGAACTCTAGCCCGATGGTGGGAACTAGAGTCTTCTCCTGCTTTAATTGCAAAAATGGAAGCAGAGGTAGTCAAAGATGAGAATGGAGATGTGGAATTTCATCCAGATGGCAGAGCAATTAATAACATGATTGATGCTCTCACAGCATTGATGCAACTGAATTTCTGTGGAGATGAGCCAAACATTTCAGATCAAAATGAGTTTATTTTAATGAATCTGAAATATAGAAATATAAATCAATTTGAAGATTTCCATCGGGATTGGATTCAAATAATCTTCCTGGTGAAGAACCCAAAGAATTTGCTTTGGAAGCAAGTTTATCTTGCAGCTTTACCTTCCAAACTTGTAGATATTTTGAAGTTGCAAGAAGCATTCCAGTTGTCACTAGAAACCTATACATGGGGTCAAATGTACAGTACTATTACTAAAGTTTTGATTACTCTCTGTACCAGCTCAAAAATAAATAATTCTATAGACAAGCTAAATAGACTGCCTGGTACAAAATTATTCTGCAGCAAGTATGGAATTATAGTTGATGATCCCCTGGTGAAAAGGAGAAAGTATAAGAAAAAGGCTAAAAAGTCTTACAAAAGACATTAGCCTTACACATATCATAGGTCTACCGGGAAAAGATATGAGCTTAGACAATCTAAGCCCAAAAGAAAGCCATACTCAAAACCTTCCAGAAAGAGGTACTACAAGTATACCCCAAAAACTCATTATTATGAGCCACATGACATCCATACTAAAGATGCTAAGTTGAAAAGGATGCAATCTATTTCATGTTGGATTTGTGGGAAGCCTGGACATACATCAAATATGTGTCCACAGGCCAAAGAATATCGCAGTGGATTGGGAAAGAAGTCTCAGGCAAAATACAAAGGTAAAGGCCAAACTTCCACTGTCAAAACTGAACACATCTGTGATAGATGTGGTGGCTCTCATCAAACAGAAGAATGCAAAAGGTTGTTTCTCCAACAAGCCCAAGAGTCTTCCTCTTCTGTTTCTAGTTCTGAATCTTCTTCTTCTGCATCTAATTTTGAAGAATTTCATGCTTATTGTCAGTGTAGTGATTCTGATAATTGCCATTGTGACTGTTCATCCTCAGAACCTGGTTTTTCTTCTGACAATGATCTTGAAGAAGAATTTTCAGGAAAGCTAAAAGTACTCATGGCTTAGAATGATGAAGATGATTTGAAAGTTTTTTCCCAGATAAGAGCCATGGACGATGGTGACTTGAATACCCGACTGCTAGATGCGTATATGCAGTCTTCCAGTTCATCCACCTCACGCTCTGGTAAGAAGCCGTTATTTGTTGATGCTTCTTATGAGCACAATACATGCAGTTATCTCCGCCAACAACAAGATGACAAAGTTCGCGCACTCACTTTGGGGGAGGTGAGTAGGGAGATACACTGCATGAAAACATAAATCTCTGCCTTGAAAACCAGAATTTCAGAGATTGAGAAAGATAAACAGGTTCAAGCCTCTCCTGTTTCCTCTCCTATTTATTCAGGCAGAAAAGTATACTACACTCTGCATGGTGCCCCTAAACATATTGAATAAGTTGAAGTTGCAGAGGGACATCCTGATCCTCATATGGGAATTAGAGATATGCATTTGCTTGCTATTCAATATCAGCAACATCATGTTAATATTAAAGTTTGGATAAAATGAAAGACGTTTGATTTGATAGCATTAATTGATTCAGGATCAGATGTTAATATGTTTTCTAAAAAGGTTGTTCCGTCACAGTATTGGGTTGCTGCTACCCGCAAGCTCACAGGACTAGGTAAAATTACCCTTGAATATGAAGTGCCCAAAGCTGCAGTCTATTTTGATAATAAATGTGTCACATTAAAGTTTGTTGTTGGTGACATACCGGTTGACTACATTCTTAGAAATGTATTTTTAGCTGCAGTAGAGCCTCATGGTTCTATGATATTTAAAAATAAGAAAGCTGGTTACTTCATCACTATAAAGGGTAAAAGATTTGATTTGCCATATGTTTCTAACACCCGAGTTTCTACCATGGTACAGGCCATGCAACTGGAGCTGCAGAAAGCAGAAAATAGTCTTTTAGAACTCAAAGAGCACAAAAATATTCTCAGCATTGAACAACAGTTGAGTTCCGCAGCAGTTCAGAAACAGATTTCTGAACTTCAAAAACAGTTTGAAGAACAGTGCTGTTCCGAAGAACCTAATGCATTCTGGCACAGAAAGCAGCATTGTGTTGAGCTACCCTACAAAGAAGATTATGTGGGTAGACCTTGCAAATCCAGAGCCATCCCCATGAACAAAGAATACAGAAGGCTCTGTGAAAAAGAAATTGATCAGCTTCTAAGCAGAAAGCTGATTAGGGATTCTAGCAGCCCTTGGAACTATTATGGATTCTATGTAAATAAAAGAAGTGAACAGATTCGAGGCATTCCTAGACTAGTTATTAATTACAAGCCTCTAAATTATATTTTGGTTGACGATACCTACCCAATTTCTCATAAAGGATATTTGCTCAGTAGGATCGCGGGAGCCAAAGTATTTTCCAAGTTCGACCTCAAATCAGGATTCTGGCAAGTGGCTATTGCAGAAAAGGATAAGTTCAAAACAGCTTTCAGTGTTCCTGCAGGCCATTACGAATGGAATGTAATGCCTTTCGGCCTCAAGCATGCGCCTTCTAAGTTTCAGAAGGTAATGGACTCTGTTTTTAAGCCGTATGCTGAATGGTTATTGACTTATATAGATGACATCCTGATTTTCTCTAAAAATCTTCAAGAACATTTCAGACATTTAAATATTTTTATGAGATTGGTCAAAAATAATGGTCTGGTATTAAGTAAAAAGAAAATGGAGTTATGCCAGACAAAAATCAAATTTTTAGGGCACACTATTGAAAATGGTCAAATTTCTTTACAGTCTCATGCACTTGAGTTTGCAGATAAGTTTCCCGATGAGATTGTTGACAAGACACGGTTATAGAGATTTCTAGGGTGTCTTAATTATGTAAGCAATTTTTATCCAAACTGTGCCATAGATAGATCTCTGTTGAATCAGAGATTAAGAAAGAATCCTCAGCCTTGGACAGAAGAACATTCAGAAGCAGTCCGACAAATCAAGGCTAAGGTCAAGAATCTCCCTATTCTGTATGTTGCAGAAGATTCTTATTTCAAAATTGTTGAATCAGATGCCAGCAACATTGGTTGGGGAGGTGTGTTAAAGCAAAGACCAAATGAAGACAGCAGCAAAAAAGAAGAACAAGTTGTTCAATTTTCCTTTGGAGTATGGAGTAAAGCTGAAAGGAACTACTCCACCATTGAGCAAGAGGTAAAGGCAGCTTGGAACTGTATCTGTAAGTTTTCAATTCATTTGGTTAATAAGAATTTTCTACTAAGAACAGATGCACAAGCTTTGGCTAAAGTCTTAACCAAGACTATTAAAAATCCAGAAGACGCCAAGTTTGCACGATGGCAAGCCTATTTTACCAACTTTGATTTTAAAGTTGAACATATCAAAGGAATTCATAACTGTCTGCCTGATTTCCTTAGTAGAGAATATATACAGCACATCCAGCAACAAGAACAAGATGATGACCCTGAAGAGGAGAAAGAAGCACATGTGATGGTCATCATTACTGAATGGGACCATGCCCATCAAAGAGAAACGCTCAGACAAATATCTGATGATGAATCATAGGCAGTCTACAAAGAAAAGTGGAGGCCAACATGGCAGCTCCACAATACAAAAGTCCTAGATGCAGATTTGCAGAATCATTCAGATATCCAGCATCTAGTTCCTGAAAGAAGAGTACATCCGAAAGGAAGCAGATGGATCCACGACATGATGTACTCCACTTCCATGTCAGCTTCAGAAGAGGCTGAAAGATCTTTATCCCAAGATTTTTGTGATCTCACTGTTATCTGTACTGGCGGCAGTGATAGAACAAAAGTCTATTACAAATCATATGCCATAAATAGAACACGGTGGCCAGGACATAATTGGTCAGAACACTTCCAAATGTGGCCAGGTAACAATCCTGACTTAATTTTTCCTGACACTGTGTATAATTTTGCAGGGTATAAAAGGCATTGGTGGAATCTGGTAAACAAAGATGGTCGTAATGAGACACATTACACCAAATTGAAATTTGGTTCCACATGGATCAACCAGCACAGCTTACAACCGCCCTGGCTACATGATTGGTGGTTTGATTACGGATTGAGCGCATACAGTATGGATCCATATTACTATGAATCCTATTTCCAGAGTAGATGCAATGAATGTTTGGAAAGAAAAATAGGAGAATGTTTTCATTATCCTTGTCAGACTGTTGGAGAATTAGGACAACTGGAATATAAGTTATTTAACTCTGTCCTAGAATCTCACATGAAGATGCATCATCAATGGTTGGTGTTAACAAAAATTAAACACCAAATAATCCTAAACAAGCCAATGATTGTATGCCAGATCTATACAAAGGCATGGGATGATAATATCTACCCAAGATTGAGATTCCTAGGCATCAAAATCCTGGATGATAATAATGAAGCCAGTACAAGTGGTTCACGAGAGCTCCGCTAAAACAAAAGAATTCTCTGTGTAGTGGTAACCAATCACGGGTTTACAGTGACAGGTCTTTTCTCGAGGGATTTTCACCTGTTTGAAAAATCATCCTCCGTGTATATAAT
Organism: Pinus albicaulis; assembly: GCA_034641835.2. NCBI lineage: Eukaryota > Viridiplantae > Streptophyta > Pinopsida > Pinales > Pinaceae > Pinus > Pinus albicaulis. Next base: position 61,302 of record JAXQQM020073986.1, read on the forward strand.
AAGTAATGTTTCCTCGTGGGCCTTGTACATAAAAAGGCATCCACAGTGTATTGTACACACACCTTCACATGAGTTGGTCAGACGGAAGAATCTCGGTGCGGATGTCACTTCGGTGTTACCCAAAAGCCATGATTCTCCTCCACGTGTCAATAATCCGACGGACCGATTGAATTGTTTGTCCCCCCTCATTTCCTATATAAGGGAGGGTAAGGCCTATTCTTCGGCATTCGCATTCGGAGAGTCTAGAATATAGAGTCATTTGTGTTTTGAGTCTGAGTCGAGCCGAAGCTCCCTGATCTGCATCTGCACGAAGTTTCGTGATCTGCTTGCATCACGGTGCTAAGACTCAAGTCCATAGGGGATCTGACTAGCCTGCGTGTCTATGTGCTCGGCATAGGCAAGAATCTGAAGTGGCGAGATCCATAGTTTGAGTCTATAAAGTCTTTTATGTATTGTGTGTTCTATTAAGAACTCTGAGACAAAGTCTGCAACTGGCCAGGATGCCTCTAGTATCGCTCGCTCATATACTGAGTAGCTAATCTAGTAAATTCCACTGCAGTCTATCTCTGGAAAGAGATCTATATGAGTCCTGTAAATCTGATCTCTGATGTAAAATCCTTTTTAATTTAATAAAGAGAGAAAGTTTCATTCCGCATTTTAATAATTGTAACTCTGAGCTTTATGAATGTCCACTGAGGTAGTATTGTCTTCTTAAGTTGTCACCAAAATTTCGCCAGAGGTTCCCCAAATCGCGAAAGGACGTGGAGTAGGCCGTTAAAAGGCGAAGGGAAGCCACAGAGAAGGCCGAAAGAGGCGTGAAAGCGATAGTAGGTTCTTGTATGGGTTCGCATAGGGAACCTTAAGAAACAAAAAGATACTCAGTGAGCCAGCCTTCTTGTTGAGCAGTTTGCAGTGCAAACCTGTGTGAGAAGTCCCTGCAGTAAAATTGGTATCAGAGCCAGAAGTCAAAATTGACTGTGTGAGATCTGGTTCGTGAAAAAGGTCAGTTCTTAAATCATCCTCTCTTTATTTTCTGAATCTAATATGGACTCATTTAGAAAGCCAGTGTCATTTAGAGAACTTGAAGAGCAATATAGGGCCACCCAAGACCCTCTCAGAGATATGTTTGCTAGTTCTAGTAGTAGAGTGTTAAACCAGTCAGAACATTTATACGAAGAAGCAGAACCATATGCTAAATGGATTCTTCCAAAAATAAGTCCTGATAAAGTCTACTCTGATCTAGGTGTCTGGCATCTCAAAGCAGCCACCCAGATTTCTATAAAATAATCCATCAGATCTATCCGTGAAAAATCTGACTGTGTCATGTCTATCCCTCTCTTAGATCCTAAGTCTCTGCAAGCAGAAGCAGCAAAGTTAGGAACCAAGTTTTTGTATCTGGGTTGTATATGTGTCGACATCCATGCCCTCACTCATCAAGGGTTGAATACATATGTGTTAGCCACTGTTCGAGATCTAACACATAACAAATATATAGATTCCCTGATAGGTGGGATTGTGGCTCCATTATCAAATGGACCAATCTGGTTTGATTGCTACCCGAATTTTTCGGTGTATGTTTATGCTGAAACTCTGTCTGATATCCTTCAGCTCCAAATCCAAACATCTGGATTTGATATGAATAGCAAAAGAAATAACATTTCTATATAGACAAGAGGTTGCTTCCGTCATACCAGTACCTTATCTCCTGCAGTCCTACATGCTCCCAGTAAAGAAATCAAAACCAGTGTTGTGGTCATTACAGACCCCAAAAACCAGAAAGTCGAGCATCAAGCCATAAAATGGGAAGAGCTTTCTTTTCCTAAACACTGGACTATTCCTAACCCTAAGCCCATCTCTGCCAGAGCTATCACTTCTGTCGATATTATTGAAGACCAGTCCAAAGCTGTTTTATCCTTTCCTAGAAGGTCTACAATAGACAGAAGAAGGATTAATGAGATGTGTCAAAAGTCTCCATTGTATATACCACCCGATTGTACAGATTCAGCTTGTTCATCTATTGTTTCTAGTTGTAATCATTTATCATTATTTGAGTTTTCCCAATTGGTAAAATTTCAGAGTCTCAAAGTTGACTGTCCCCAATGCCATCAGTCTGTGAATCTCAAACATCTTGTTGAATTGGTCATTAGACATCAAAACCATAATCCAAGAATAGGTGAAGCTCCTCCTTCTACATCAGTCACTCCCTATCCAAATCCCAAGTGTTCTGATATCCCTTTCCCTCATGAAGACGAACATGTCCTCATGATGCATTTAATCCCTAGTCTGCAAGATGAAGATCCCAAACTTACAGAAATGATCATGAATATGCAATCTCCAAGAGATAAACATGGTGTGGGTTTTTACAGTCAAAAATATTGTTTGATTCCTGAGTGCAGATTCAAAGATTTGCCAGAAGATATAAAGAAACCATCTGGATGGATGTGAAAAACATGTCACTCCCTGAGAAATGGATGAAACAGATGTTAAATTGGGATCTACATACACATCCACAGACATATGGGTTTGTTGTTTCTCACAGCACAAAGAAGAAAAGAAGATTAGCCTCACAATGGAAGGAATATATGACTGAAAGAAATATCTGGATTTCTTTCTATTCATGGAAGAAGGCTAAAGAGTCAGAGGTGATTTTGATGACTGACTCTGCATCCTCCTCTGGTCATTCCTGGACAGCTATAGATGGAAATAAAGTTGAAACTTCTACCAGCTTTCCTCCTTTCAAAGGAATTGTCCTTGGAGAAGGACAAAATTCAGCTAATGCATATCCCTTAGTCCAAAAAGAAAATGTTGTAGGGATCGAAAGGAGAGTTCAAACAGTTAGTGAACAAATAAACTGGACAAACACTGTTGTTACTGGTTTAGAAAAGAATATGGCTAAAGTTGTCTCAGTCAAAGAACAGATAGACCAAGTCCAAGTGTCTATCAATGGTGTAAATAGTGTTTTGAATTCTGTACAGTATAATGCTTCAGTTTCTAAAGATTTTTGTATACAATCATTGAAGAAGATTGATGACGTAGAGAATTGTATAATAGAAAATTCTATCTCTACATGGCATTTAATTTCAAACTTGTCTGATAAGATTGAAAAGGTTGATAAGAAAAAATCAGACAAGTCAGTTCCTTCATCCTTTCTCCACAGAGCAAAGCCTGTCTCTATTCAGAAGGCCATTGAGCGTTTTCCCCAACTCATTCCAAAAGAGTATGCTCTTGAGTCTCCCAAACTCAAAGTTACTATTACCTCTTTGTTTGAAGAAACTGAGCCTGAGAGTCATGTCCTTCCTGTATATGAACCATTAGAAGCTCAGTATACCAGACATTCCCCTCCAGATTTGAATGGTGTTGGAAAGATTCCTCCTAGAGAAACATTCTTTGAATCAAGTCGCAAAGAATGGAATATTGATAATCTGTCATCAGCACAGATCAGGCAAGTTCTGGATCTAATGATCACAGAATATGAATTAATGTGCATCGAGAGAAAGTCAGAAGTTGAGGCATGCAAAACCCTGATTCCATGTTTCACAAAAACTCTAGCCTGATGGTGGGAACTAGAGTCTTCTCCTGCTTTAATTGCAAAAATGGACGCAGAGGTAGTCAAAGATGAGAATGGAGATGTGAAATTTCATCCAGATGGTAGAGAAATTAATAACATGATTGGTGCTCTCACATCATTGATCCAACAGAATTTCTGTGGAGATGAGCCGAACATTTCAGATCAAAATGAGTTGATTTTAATGAATTTGAAATGTAGAAATATAAATCAATTTGAAGATTTCCATCGGGATTGGATTCAAAGAATCTTCTTGGTGAAGGACCCAAAGAATTTGCTTTGGAAGCAAGTTTATCTTGCAGCTTTACCTTTCAAACTTGTAGATATTTTGAAGTTGCAAGAAGCATTCCAGTTGCCACTGGAAACCTATACATGGGGTCAAATGTACAGTATATGTTGTAAAAAAATAAAAGTATAGGGTACTTGTCCTTCCTTGATGTAAACCTAATTGTGTACCGTAATTAAAAACGTACGTACTGTGACTTCAAGTAGCTACTTTCAGCTTTATGCAAATTGTCCTCTCTCAATGTAACACGTGTTAAATTATTTACTTGAACGGTGGACCACATCGGGTTCTGTGACAATCTAGATTATATATTCGATTAAGGCATGAGGTACAAAAAGTGCGATACTGAATATAGGGCAATTTTCTGAACCATGTAATCTAACCATTATCCATGCTCAATTATTTAATAAATTTGAATTATTGGAGGATGGATGATGTTGAATTTGTGAGGAGCGTTATCTTCTATTTAATAAATTTGAATTATTGGAGGATGGATAATGTTCAATTTTGTGAGGATCTTTATCTTTAATTTGATTAATTTAATTAGATAGTGGAATTTAATTAAATTAGATAGTGGAATGCATGCCAATTTCAAATTCACTTTCACTTAGAATCAAACGTACGTGGTTTAACAACAACCGAACTGTATATATATAATACATATATATATTAATGGAAGTCGAAAATTAGTCGTTGGTGTATTCAATGATTTACTTTATTGTTTTTAGGTGATGATGGTTTGGGGTGTAATTTGATAGGTAAATGGTTCGTTACAGGATGATGTGTTCATCAAACATAAGTAAAAAAAAAGTTGGGTCATTAACATCTTTTTCTTTTTAATGATCAAAATAGGTATTAAGATGGTAGAAATGGTTGAATTTGATGAGTGTTTTAGATTTGAAATTCCTACCTTGATTATAGTTATGAAAGAAATTTATACTCTCTGAATATTTAGGGTATTACTTTATTATTCTTAAGTATACAATGGGAGACATTGTTTTATCTTTTTAGGCAGTTTGGTTTGGCCTCGGGTTTGGTGGCAAATGGAAATAAATCTATCCTCCAATATGTCGTCGATATCACTGACGACATTTGTCAGATTGCTAAATTATTTGATGTTGGTCTACACCCCCTTAATGATGGGATCACATATTTGGGCTTCCATCTCCGCCTTACTAAATATCAATTTGCGTACTGGGAATGGTTATCATGAAATTCCATCGGAAATTATCAAACTAGTCACATTGATATTTGTCCCTGGGGGGTCATCTCGTCCAGGTGAAGTTGGTACTACAACATATCACCACATATTGGTTACATCTTTTTTCTTTTCCTGTGCGAATCCGTCACACTCTACAGGTGATTATGGCTCGATTTTTATGGTCAGGTTCAGGTGGGGTAAGTAAATACCATTTGGTCCGTTTGGCGAATTTGTCTAGACCCTATGATTTAAATGGTTGGGGGGTTATTGATCTAAACTCCTTTGGCAAGTTCCTTATTATCAAATATATGTGGAGATACCTTGCTGGACCTGCATTGGTCCATCAAATTTATATATTAAATATCTCAAAGATAGGCTGCTCATACACTACTTTTGGATGCGGCAACTGGGAACTGTGGGAGGTTCCATTATTTGGCGCAGTTTCTTAAAAGTTCAGGAAATATTTTTCTTCAAAATTAGATGGTGTTTTGGTGTTGGTGACATGATTATCATTAGCAGGGATGCGATATTGGGGGTGGCTCAGGATGCTCTGCAGGATAACGCACTGGTGGATGCTCTACATCAAAAAGGGATCTTTTTCCTCGCACAATTGATTCAGGGTTGGCAGGGTGGTGCCCCTATCTAGAAAAATGTCGATGAAAATGGATTACTGACCCATTTGGCCACAAAGTGGCAAAATTATTCACAATAGCTGCGGGTTGCGGGCTTAAGTCATAGCAGTGCTGGGGACACACTATCCTGGGGTGGTCATCTTAATCACAATTCGATGCTAGTATATGAAAATTATCATTTCGTTTCACAACTGAACATGGGATATTATGCCACTCCTTGGTTCTTGCACATATGGAAGTCACAGGTGCCTATAAAGATTATCATATTTACATGGATGACGTGGAAGAATAGAATACTCGCTTGGGATAATTTGTGTAGGAGGGGAATGATTGGTCTGATTCAATGTTCTTTGTCTTTTTTCACAGGAATCAGTATTTCACCTAATATTACATTGCAGTGTCTCTTTATCTATCTAGTCTCATAAACTAACTTTTTGCAGGATACCAAATATCACCTTTCTATCACTAGAACACTGCCTCCATTGGGGAATCTCCCAGGGGTGAAAAACTATGCTTTTCCATTATATACTATATGGAAGATCTGGAAGGCTCGGAACCGCCTCATTTTTAATGGTACTCCTTTGTGTTGATTTCTATTGTCACGAAGGCGATGTCTTGGTTGGAGAACTATACTCCTAGAAGCACGACTACTACTGAATTATCGTGCCGAATTAGTCCTCCTCAAATCAGCCTACCTACAGGTTTTTTCGATGGGGAATCTCAAATGGGTTTATGTATATGTGGAGCATGGCTTTGGATTGATGAGAAGACAATACATATGCTACATTGGCATGGCGGTAAGGGCACCAATTCTTGTGCAGAATTGATCGCCATGTGGGGACTACTTTGGTATGTTGTTTCATTGCAGATCAACACACTTCACATACATGGGAATTCTAAAAGTATTGTGGAAGGCATCAGGGATGACACTTATTTTGATCCTCCTGACCTCTATGGCTGGTGTATGCGCACCAGGAACTTACTAAAGAAATTCCACAACTACTCTGTCCACCATATTTACCAAGAGTCCAATCGGCATCAACGACCCATCTGGATACATATTCATCACTGTTATAAAGGATGGTGTTCAAATGGCTATGGAAAGACTGGATTAACTATAAGTTTTTACTGGTTATTAGTATATGATACGGTAACTGTGCTAGATACTATTTTGAAAATACTATTTAAAATGAATATATATATATATATATATAGTAGTATCTTTGTAAAACTTTTTGGTATTTTTCGGATGGTGAAAGTATTTTGTTGCTTTTCTCCTCTTATTGACTACCTTGGACATCTTCTATTTGCCTTGGGTATGAAGTTAATACTGCATTATTGACACTTGAATGATGTAACTGGTTTTTCATATAATAAAAAATACCAGTTGTTTTTTTCTTCTGAAGACAACTATATATATATATATATATATTTTAGGGTTTTATTTTTTTAATTTATTAAATAAATTTAAAATTAGGGAAGAATAATGTGTCCATGAAAGGGTAGAATTTGGTTGAAAATAGATTTGAAAAACTGAGTTCTTTTGGGTTTTCTTCAACCTTTTAATTTTTATGGTGAAAGATTTTGTATAATATGATTTTTTTTGTTTCATTTCTAATTTTGATGAAATAAAGTTTATTTTTATTTTTTAATTATTTAAGGATTTCGGTCATTTTAAAATGGGTCAAAAATTTAGAGCAATTAACCTAGTATGGTAAAGATGTTTCAATGTAATGTAATGTTCAAGAAACATTTTGACAAGCTTAAAATAAAATAATTAATAATTATAATTATCAATAAAAAAATTCTACTAGGTCAAATCACATAAAATAAAAATAAAATATAAATTTAATAATTACATTTATAATTATAATTATAATTAATAGTCAAACCAACATAGATCCATCTTAACTTTAGATCTACCAAATGCCAAGAGGGATCAATTTCCTTTTCACTTTAAAAGAGGTGTGTATCTTAAGAGATTTGAATCCTTTCGATGCTTGGTAGCTTCGGAGTTAAGATGGATCTAGGTTGGTAATCAATGACAAACCTTTTAATAAATAACAGGAATGTTATCACTTGCCCTTATCCCACACCATGATAAATTCATTTTTATAAAAAGTCGTCAAAGACAATAAAATCATCATAGTTGTTAAGTTGAGACTAAGCTGAAATTCAATCTCATTAGATGCTATAAACTCTATATTTTAAGATGACCTATTCACAAGGTGGTCATCCAATCATAATAACAACTTTATCAATTGATGGGTTTCTTATTGTTGGAAATGTTGTCATTGATGGCAAAGGAGGTAACAGATGCAGAGACAGGAACAGTTGCAAGGAGATGGCAAAGAACAGAGGCAGCAGAGAAGAAGCAGAGGCAGCAAAGAAAAAGCAGAGGAAGCAAAGGAAATGAATTGATGTAAAGAGCTATTCAAGGTGCAGAGTAGTGAAGAAGTTTTGCATTACATGAGATTCTGTAATTGGGGGTCTAAATGGGTCTATGATGTTGTAGTGTGCAATTTTGAGGTATGGTGTGTAAATAAAATTTGTGGCGAGGTTTTTGTGTCGAATAAATAAACTCTGTGGTGAGGGTTATGTGAGGATAGACCATTGAACCCACAGTGGAACACAAATAGACTATGTGGAATGTATGAGCCGTGATTCTGTGTGGGATTGGAATAAATTGATGCCTACTAAAAGTCATTAGTTATGCGTAGCCATACCTGTAGTTACCAGCAAGATAAATTACGGTGGAAGATTGTGATGAAAGGTGTTGACTCTGTGTAATGGCTCAATCTCTGAACTCTGGTAGCCAATGATGTCGTGGTATTGATTATCCCACGAGTTTCGAGGTTAACAGTTTGATAGAACCTCTGTACATTAAATAGGCAGCGGAACCCGGAGCATTGGAGCGGAATCGAATACGACAATACATTGAAATATGAGCGATTTGTTTTAATAAAGGCGGAAGGAACCATAGTCATATATATAACTGAAATACGATGAAAAGTTATATGTATATGAAATCGTGGAGGACCAGAACCTAGAGTAAAGCAACGGAACCACGAGTAGGAACAGGGAACAGTGACGGCGGTTTCTGGTATTTTCCGCACCACTTTTATATGGAAGGTGGTATCTGTGGAATAGGAGCGATTCCATTAGGATTTGGCCGCGTGTCCCAAGCGGTTTTGATTAAAATGAAATTTCACGCATTAACGATCGGCGGAAGACGCCCAGCGAAATGAATAAGATCCGTTGATCTGGGCAAAGGCTATCCAACAGTGGGCGATCACAGGACTTGCACGAGGTTTAATAAAGGTGCGTGGAAGATAAGTCATGTATGTTGTGTGCATTCGATTGGCGGTTGATGGCATTGTGGGCCCGGCGGAAATATAAGTAATGAAGTTGGGTTATTAATTTAGTATAAGGCCCGACGGAGTATAAAAGAACTTATGTATAACGACAGAGACATATTAACTTGTGCAATGGATTAAATACAATATAGTTTAAATATTTATCACCGAGGGTTATATGATAAGGTTGATCGTATATATGTATATGTTCGACGCTGGGTTATTTGCATTAATATATATTAAGGTTGCGAGTAATTAAATAACGCAGTGATATATGTATGTCTTGGAGAGCACATTATTAGAGGAGGCATTAAAATAAACCCTTAGATTTATTGATTATTATCTTAGTGCCAACTGAGAAAATAGCCAGCCTTACTTAATTGAAATTGCCAGCGTAGAATAAGTGCAGAGAGAGAGATTTCCCGGGTTGGAATATGATTGAGCATGAAAACTTAAATGCAATTATGGAAAAGGAAAAAGAAGAGGAGAGCATGCAGAGATAAACAGAGATTACAGGTTTGAAAGGTATACATTCACAGGCGCACACAATTACAGTGAACCAAGGTATGCAGAACAGGTTCTTAACAGCAGCAAGAAAAGACAAATCCAGTAAAGCCAAAATTCGGAAAAGTAGCTGAGTGAAATTGAAATAGGTAATTAAAATGTGAAAGTAAATGTTGTAATTAATTTTTTATTGTTTGTGATGCAAAGGCAAGTATCCTAAAGAAAAGACAAAAATTCCACCGTAGCATGAAATATTGTACATATTATTATGATTTTAAATTGAGTTGAACAAAGAAATGAGGAGGTAGAAGACCAAGAGATATGACCATTCATTTCGGATTCCTAGAGGAATACAAACATTCTTGTGAGAACTCCTATATAAGATCAATTTGATAAGATTAAAAAGTGAGAGAGAGTGAGAGAGAAAGAAGATATAGAGAATGCATAATATAGAATAATAAAGAAGAGAAGATTAAGAGAAGAAGAGCAGATATAGAACAGAGCTGATATCTAGAGTAAATCAGCAAACATTCAGCTTAATAGCTGTCAGTTGTAGCTGAAAAAGGCTAAAGCCTCCTGTAGGTTGGTGCCTACATAAAATTGAAGGGAGTTGGTGCTTCCTTGCAAGTTGTAGCTTTCAGAATTGAGGTTGGAGCCTCCTGTAGGTTGGTGCCTGCAGAAAAACAGTGGTGAGAGGGAGTAGGAGCTTGCCTTTGCTTCACAACAATAATAATATGTGGTTTTCTCCCGTTATGGGTTTCCACTTATATCTGGTGTCTCTGTGCATGATAGTTATGTATTTAATCTTATATGTATCATCTGCTTAATACCTGCAACTCTCATATTAAATCTACTGCTATATTAAACTAATACTTGTTGCTTGCATTCTAAGATTACTTGCACATTAAATTGGATATGAAATGAAGGTGTAAATAGCCTAATGAAAAGTTTTAAAAGATAAGGACTGCATTAAACTGATTCACCCCCTCTCGCTCATTAAAGGTTCAACAATTAAAATGTGAGCCAAGTCCCTTTGTACCAATCTAACAATTGAAAGGAGATCCTAGGTTCCCAAGATGGCTAGTAAAAAAGTATGCTCAACCAATAAAGCCCCTTTCTTCACTGGTGAAAATTATGCTTTCTGGAAAATCAGAATGAGAACATACATAATGTCTCTAGGAATAGAAGTCTGGGCTGCTGTGGAATTAGGATATGCCCCGAAGGCAAATGACACAGAAAAGGACTCAAAACAAGATTTTTTGGCTAATGCAAAAGCCATGAATGCCATCCTGAATGGATTATATGAAGCAGAGTTTATTAAAGTAATGCACAAAGACACTGCCAAAAAAAATATGGGATACTATTGAAAACATACATGAGGGAGACCGTAAAGTAAAACTCAAACTTCAAGTATATAAAGCTCAGTTTGAAAACTTAAAAAATGAATGATGATGAAGACATTACCAGCTTCTTTCCCAAAAGTCACAGAAATTATTAACAATATGAAAGCTCTTGGAGAAAAAAATGAAGTATAATTGTGCAAAATATTCTAAGATCTCTTCCGTCCAGGTTTAATCCCAAGGTGTCTGCAATAGAAGAAACTGCTGATTGGGAGACCTTGACCATGAACCAGCTACTTGGAAATCTAACAACATATGAGATGAGGCTCCCACAGAAGAAGCTCTGGTACAAGGGTTAAATTTTAAAAATGTATTGAAGAAAGAAGAAGAGGGAGCATTATGCTCGCTCAAATGAAGAAGAGGCAAAGTTTGCCGAAGAAATTGACAGAGGCTCGTAATACAAAGGTAAACTCACCTTCAAATTCTTTAACTCTGTGGAAGAGTGTACATTAGCCGCTATGTCCTCACAAGAAAATATGAACTGCTCAAGAGAGTCGTGAGAAAACAAATCAGCATCGTTAAAGGAAAGAAGTTCTGCTGAAAAATCCTTCTATGCTCGACAAGACAAAGCAAAGACATCCGAAGACTCATATGAATCCTCGTGAGAAGAGGGAACTCTCTCGAATTTTTTCTAATGGCCATAGAAGATCTTGAAGGACTCTTGCTAGAAGAAGAAGAAGAAGGTGAAGTAGCCCCGAGGGGGAGCTAAGAAGTGCTCACGAGAAGAGATTGATAGACTCAAACTAAAATGCAGAAAACAAAAAGAGATTCTCCTCAAATGTGTGAAAGAAGAACAAAATTCAGAAGTCCTCATGCAGCTGAAGGTAAAGCTTGAAGAAGCCAAAAAGATTGAAGATATGTTACTTCAGAAAATCAAGGATAAAACTCAAGAACAAGAGAAGCTGGAAGAAGAAATTGTATGTCTGAGGAAGAAATTAGAAAGTGCTCAACAGAAAGTGTCTATATACCCTTCTCAAATGACAAGCTTTGGTAAGTTGAATGAAATCTTGGATGCCCAAAGATCTCCTCTAATAAAAACTGGGATAGGCTATGAAGGAGAATCAAGTAAAGGCAAAGAAAAGGAAAAAAAAAATATAATTTTTGTGAAAGCAAAGAAGGCTGATGAAGTAGCTCAAATAATTCCTACAAAGGAAGAAACATGTAATGAGAAAGACAAAGACCAAAAGAAACCTCTAATAACAAAGATTGCAAAAAATACTAAGACACCAGAGAAAGGATCATATACTCCTGATCATATCAAATTTGCAAGCCATCAAAGGAGATTCTTCCCTCCTATGAAGAATGCCACCTATTATGTTTGCCACAAGCTGGGACACATTGTTGCATATTTTCATACAAGGAGGAGTAATTCAAACCTGCAAAAGATGCAAAAAATGAAGAGACTGCCTCAAACAAGCAACTGGAGAAGACAACCTCACATCAGGTATGCAAACAATTTCTATGGTTACTATTTTTATTGTAAAGAATTTGGCCATAAAATCATTGAATGTAGAAAGTATGGACAAAGATTGATTTTCAACACTTCAAGGAGGTTTATGAATCAAAGAAATTTTGTTCATACTCACAATTCTGCAAAAACTATGATCAAATGCTTTATATGCAATCAAGCTGGACATATGTCGTTCAAATGTCCTTTGAAAGAGAGTGATTCATCAGCTCACAAAATATATAAAACAAAAGGATGCCTCCAATTGAAAAAGAAGGAGAATAAGTGTGACCTAGCTCTAAGTGCTCAAGACCTAAAAAGCTAGTGGTATTTGGACAGTGGCTGCTCTAAACACATGACTGGAGACAAAAGCAAGTTTATAACTCTTGATGAAAAGAAATCCGGCAATGTTACTTTTGGCAATGATAAATCAGGAAAGATTAAGGGAAAAGGCTCAGTCAACATAGAAAATGGCAGAGGAAAGGCCTAAGATGTACTATTTGTGGATGGACTAAAAGAAAATTTACTGAGTGTGAGTCAGATGTGTGACAAAGGCTGTGAAGTTCTTTTTAGAGCACAAGATTGTGAAGTCAGATCAAGCACAACAGGAAAGACTCTGCTCAAAGGTGTCCAAACAGAGAGTAATGTGTACATAGTGAAAGAGGAGGATGAAGCCTGCCATCTTAGCAAACTTGAGGAGTCATGGTTATGGCATAGGAGACTGGGACATCTCAGCTTCGACCATATCATCAGACTGAGTAAGAAGGAATAAAAAATGTACTTGAAGGAATCTTACAACACTTATCCCAAAAAAGATACAAAGAATTAATATATAAATCAAGGACTACATAAATTAAAACAATACAAAATTTTAAAACTATCATAAAAGTATTATATATATATATATATATATATATACACAAAATTCCAAAAAATATATTAATAAACATAGTTAGTTGGGTGTAGCTCAAGTCATTAAGATGATATTTATTATCCCCCCTATCCAAGTTCAAATCCCACCTTGTGACATGCTTGCTCTCTCCATGAGCCAATTGTTGACTATTAACCTAGCCTTGAGTCATAAATAATTTAGGATTCCTTGGGTACCATTCTCAAAATGAGAAGTAGTCAATGAGTTTCCTTACAAAATGTTGTCACATATCCAACTTGCTAAAACTTATTAGAAAGGTGGTGTAATTAAACTTTCCTTTTAATTGTCTTTCTTAGCATGATTCTAAAGTCAATTCTAAGATCATTCATTTATTCTACTCATCAAGAGCTTTCCAATAAATGCATTCTTCCTTAATTATGAGCTTCAAGCAAGGAGTTAGACCTTTTAAAGTTCCTTAGGCATTTTTTGCTTTAATTGATGATGTCATCATGCCTACATGACACATGCTCCCATGTAGCATTATATGTTGACACATCAATTAGTGTATGAATTATTTCCCACTTTCACACTTTTTAAGACAATTATAGAAATGTTAACCCATGCGGCATATTGCATCCTAAAAATTTATCTCATTGTGCCAAAAAAATGTGCATGTTGAGATACATCACATCCCAAATATTTTCTACTTTGTATTATGTCACATAGTAAATTTTTAAGGTGTGATGCATTGCACCTAATAAATTTTTCCTTCATGCAAGACGGAATCCTATATCCCTTTATGATGTCACTAAAAACTTTCTTTTCCTACGAAAAAGAGGATCATTGTCTTTACCACAACACATTAAAGTTTCCTTTCTTGCGGTATATTACACCATAATTTTAGTAGTGTGATACAACACATTACACCAAATTTATTTTAATGCAATGCTCAACTTTCTTCCTCCTTCTACTTCTTCTTCTTTTTCTTCCTTCTTCCTTCTTTTTTTTGTTCCTTCTCCTCAATCTTCATTGTCACACCTACAAATTTTTAGGTGTAGTGTATTGCACCAAAATTACTTTGGTGCAATACGATGCACCTCATCTAATTTTTCTCTCAACTCAAAAATAAAATACCATCTTATTACTTCCCCTAGCTTTTCTTTATACCTTCACTATTTTCACTTCTTAATTTTATATTTTGTGATAAAATTTACGACACGATATGTTGCAACATTTAAATCTTAAAGGTGTGGTGTATCGAACCACAAACATTTGTGGTGCAATATATTATTTCTTTCTGATAGAACTTCTTGGTACAATTACTCCGTGGACATAGCAATTACCAATCTCTAAGGACCATAAACCACATGGAAAAAAATAAAAGAAAAAACTAAAAAAACAAACAAACAACTATGGCAATTTTAAAACTATCACTTGAATATTTAAAAATAAAATAAATAAAAATACCACAATTATTAAATCTATTAATATAATTGAATTATATAACTAAATAAAATGTTACCATATTATTAAGGATGTGATAAGTTAAAAAAATAGTTATCATTTCCAATCTCCTTTGTATTAAAATTTTTAAGGATTTTATTATTTTAAAGTGTTGTAAGATTCCTTCAAGTACATTTTTTATTTTTTTATTTTGAACGAAACAGATGAGATTTGTATTAAAAAAACTTGGATTGCAAGGCCAGAACCTTTACATATTCCAAACTTCTTTAAGGGTTTTATATTGAGCACAAAGGCTCAGTCTAAACCCTCAAACGAATTCCCTATGACACAAATGCTCCAACTAAATATTTTCTAATAGAAAAACTTTTTCCTCAATAAAAACCTTTTCCTTTCTTCCCAACTTGAATTCAACCCGCATTTTCTGCAAATTTTGGTGGATCGTTCTTTAGAAATTGCATGATATTTTCCTTGAAATCTTCCTCGTCTGCCTAATATGCCCAAGAAATTTCCTTTTCAATGAGATTCCTTTTGATTTATGGAGATAATTTGTTTTCCGCGAGGGTTTGTCGTTTTTCTGCTAACACTGCATTCGAGGGATCTTTATTGATAATTGGAGGATCCACATTGGCAAGAGAATTTTCGTGCTTATTTTTTTTTGTCGCAGTTGTGGTTTCTTTAACTCAATCTGCTTCCTTCTTGTCTTTTGATTCTTTATTTCCCTAAAGCTCTTCTTCTTTGAATATCATATAATGGTCACCTTTTGCACCTTCCCACCATTTGGGCCTTCTAGGTTTTTTCCGATATTTTCTATTATGAGGACACTTGGGGAAATTTTTAATTACATTCCCTATTTCATAGCATGCTCTACAACGAAATGAGATATTATCATAGTCAAGCTTTTGGAGCCATCAAATTAATCTCCATGGGAAAACCCTTGCTGAATTCCATCTCCACACAAATCTAAGCATAAGTAGTCTTGAAATAATTTTCTATTTCAGAGCAACTTCGATAGAATTTTCCCAACACGTTCCCAATGGAGGAAAGAGATCTTTGATTCCAAAAATGCAAGGGAAGATGCGGAAATCTTACCCAAACTAGGGCTGAATAAATTGATGTCGTTACTAGATCAAAAATGGGAGACCAATGTTGCATGCAGAGGTCAGCACTCCCCCAAAACCATGACCCAACTTCACCGATAGCCTCTTGTCTTCAAATTTTCAAAAACAACAGTGAAGAAACCACATGGCATAGGGTAAATATTTAGCTTGTCTATATTATGAATTTGGCTTCTGTGATCCAAACCCCATGGTTATAACATGAGTCATTGTCTTAAAGCTTTTCAAAAAGCTGAAAAGGGTCCTAGAGGTAAGAAAGATCCTTGCAATCGGTTATATGGAGTTCACCTTCCGTTTATCCAAGGTACTACAGATAAAATCGCCAGGATCCTAAAGAAACATAATGTTTCCTCAACGTTCAAACCCTCCCGCACCATTTGGAGTTCGCTTAGATCAGTTAAGGACCCGATTTTTCCTAAGGATGGTAAGGGTGTTTACTTGATTCTATGCTCCTGTGGGACCCCTTACATTGGTGAAACAGGTTGATCAATTAATCAAATAATTCATGAACATGTCGCTGACCTTAAGCATAATAAATCATGCTCCTCGGCCCTAGCAGAGCATGCTAAGAAGACAAATCATCACATTTGCATTGAAGATACTAAGGTTATTGCGAGGATTGACCATTTCCACCACCGCAAGTTGAGAGAAGCCCTATAAATCGAAAAGAGGTCGGTTAACCTCAACAGGGACGATGGGTGGATTGTTAGCAGATGTTGGATTCCTGCTCTTCATTCCTAGTGTTTTTTTTTTTTTTGAATTACATAACATATAATTATTAATATATAACATATTATTAAAAATAAAATAAATTTATAAAATTTAAACTATAATATTTATTTATTTATTTTTATTATTTAATATTTTAACTTTTAATCTATTCTTAAAATAAATAGTAATAAAAATGAACAAAATAAAATATATTAATTATTATTCTAAAAATAAAAATAAAAATATATATAATAGTACACATTTATTTATTCTTCAAAAATATATTAAATAATTCTTATTTTATTAAAAATAAAAATAAATAAAATTCAAATTATAAACATTAATAATTTTTAAAAAAAATAAAAAATAAAAAAATAAATGAATTATTATTATTTTTTTATTTTATTTCCTAAGTTTAGTCAAACTAGTCGTTATTTTACAAATGCCTAGTTGGAGCTTTTCTTATCTATTTAAATGGGTTACCTGATCAGATTTTTCATCTTGTCCTGGTGATGAACCACCTTGGCTGGTTCGAAACGCGTCGACCAAATTTCCTTTGATGTGATTTTTACCAAAAGATTCTACTCACAATTTAGCTTGTCTATTAAAAGGGGTTACCATGTCTCAGAGATCCATTTATGCAGACTAGTCAGCCGCAACCAAAACCCATTAAACCTACAAAACAAACCATTCTCTGAAGAAAAAAAAAATCCACAGTCCAAAGTTCCTCATCCATTGGAACATTAAGGGAAGAAATTTCTTGCAACACCAAAAGGCCATATCCAAACTTCAACATAGAATTTTACGAAACCAAAGAAGAGCTAGATTGACTAACATCCATACCTGCAAAAGAAAAATATATATTTTCCATATCACACGAATTCACCAATGAACTATCTGTAGTAGAGATCTGCAGAACATCCATGCAAATAGAGCGAAGATTGAGTGGCTAGGGTTTCACCCTAGTCGTCGCAAGGGTTTCTAAAGCTCCTTCCATCACTTGAGTTTAGCTCTCTACCATATTACGGAAAAGAAGGTTTCAAGTATGTTTTTTATAATCATAGTCACGAATTTGGACTTTAATTTCAGGGATTTTCATATAATTTTTTCAATTCGAAAGTTTTAAGAAAATAGATTAATTTATTTGAAAAAATAATTTTACAAAATTATAATATTTTAAAATATTTTATTTAGTTTTTTTATTTTAGATTTGATAAAAAATCAATTTTATTACTATTAATTTATTACTTGTCTTTTATGTTTTAATGGTTAAACCAATAATTTATTATTATTTATTGATTACTTGTATTTTTGTGTTTTAATGGTTAAAACAAGTTTTAGAATTGCTCTTCTAATTTATAAATGGATTTTTTTTCGTATCCCAGAGGAATCAAGTAGCCTGTCTAACACGTAACTACTAGTAAACTTATGGGGGTCTACAATATTTCCTCCTCTTCATAAACAGGATCACAATCGGGGGATTTGAACCTTAGATCTCTCAATTTTCACAGATTTCACATTACTTTGATCACTAATTGAGCTGCCCCCTAGGACAATTTATACATGGACTATTACTTATAATATAAACAAAATTTATTTCATCTTTATTTAAACAAGTTATGTTAAAGAAAATATCAAATTATAATTTTAAATGGCATATTCTAACTAATAGGCGAAATGGATTTTTGGTTGAAATCCAACTATACAGTTTCTAGTGAGATTGTGATTTCTTGTTGTTTAAAATGCACTTTTGAAAGCATAAATAGGTTTAACGCCCTGAAAAACCCTTGAGGCACTCAATCCTTGCAAATTAAAGAACTTCAATTATGATTTTTAATAATTAGTACTGAATTCTGAACAAAATTGACGAGAAAAATGCTCCAAAAAAGGTAATTTCATCTATTAGTTAGACTACACAATTTTAAATTTTATATAAATACATTAAATTAATGAAACAAAAAATATTATAGAAGCAAAGAGGTTCCCCAAAAATTGCTTCTAACTATAGCTAGAAC
The DNA here is from genome assembly GCA_034641835.2 of Pinus albicaulis. Classification (NCBI taxonomy): domain Eukaryota; kingdom Viridiplantae; phylum Streptophyta; class Pinopsida; order Pinales; family Pinaceae; genus Pinus; species Pinus albicaulis. Next base: position 79,869 of record JAXQQM020073986.1, read on the forward strand.
CTCCATCTCTGGCTCAAGCAAGGCTGGCATAAGGATGCCCAGTCTTGGCTCAACCATTGGCGATAAAGGAGGAGATCATCTTATAGAATAAGAATAATATTAAAAATTTTATTACTTCCAAATTGAAGGATAAGTTGTGGGATGATAAGGAGTTAGAGGGGGAAAGAAGGTAAGGTATTATAAGGACATGATCAACCCCAATCTTGGTAACCAAAACTATCTTTTTGTCTTTCCCAATGCTATGAATAAAATGAATATTGCGAAGATAAGAACTAATCTTCATGAGTTTCGAAATGAAACCGGGCATTGGTCAAATCTCAAAACAATTTGGGACGACATAGTCTGTCACCTTTGCAACACTAAGAGGGTTGAAGTTGAAAAACTCTTTCTCTTGGATTGCCTGGCTCTTACTCACATCCATTCTCATTTCCAATACCTTTGCCACACTTCTAACCTCTTGACTTGTCAAGTCAGTGGAACTATAGAGATCTAGGAACATTTATCTTCCTTCTTTTTTATCATAGAAATAAACTTTTAAAGAGTCTCAATTAATCTCTTACATTCTTAAGGTCTCATAGACCATATTGGTCTAAATGGATGTTAATTATCATCATCATCATCATCATAAAATTTCAATTTAAACAATGAGTAATTAATGGTGCATTTAATTTTAAACAATAAAATAAAAATAATAAAAAATTATGCACACATTTACATATATTAATATAGATGACTTTAAATTTGTTATTAATTTGTTTAATGATAAGATTTAAGTGGATAAGGGGTGGAAAGAGGGGGAGATATCCTTTATGGCCCTAGAGAAATCAAAGTTTTAGAGTATTCATGGGGCTTGAGGAAGATGGGAAATAATGATACATAAGCCTATGGTTTACTCCAAGGAATTATTCTTGCCAAAGAATTTAGGGTCTCTTCTCTCATTATGGTGGGTGACCCCATTTAATAATTTAGTATTTGGTCAAAGAATATTCCCCTAGAGACAAATTTTTGGATAAAATCCTATTCTGATTAAGACAATATCAAAATATATCTCAAAGGATAAAGGATCATAATCAAGAAGCAAATCAATGTGGCAACCAAGGTTGCAATTTGAAGTTTGGAGAGTTAACAATTAATTGTAAATTAAGATCATCCTCCATCCCGAAGTGTATTAATCATGAATCCCATGTTCAAATATCAAAATTTTTGGAGGCATGCTAACCAGGTAGGCCCTGATATATTTTAAAATATGTTATATGTAATGTAAATTTCGCTTAATTTTATGTATATGTCCTCATAATATCATATATTTCACGTATATACTCATTGTTGAAGTAACTTGATGGGAAGAGGAAGAATATTGCCATCAATGACAAAGGGGGAGATTGTTGGTCTAAGGTTGTCATTGATGTCAATATGACATTGACTGAGATGTAAATATTCTTGAAATGCCCAGTTCCAGATGATGATGTCATGCCTCTTGGTTAATAAGGATGCCATTAATGATGATGTGCTTACTCTTGATGAAGAAAACTGGATCCATTATGATGTCAAGATGACATGGTTGATGGGGGACCATTTGATGACGTGGACAATGTATAGGGACATGATATGATGAATCACTTGGTGACACATGATGTGGAGGACTATACTCAATGAATTCATACACATGATGATGTCATAATCTTGAATTATTGTCAACCTTGGTTGGAATATTGGAAGCCGGCACTGTTTTACAGACCTTGCTTTGGAAACATCTTTTGAAGTCTTATGACCAACTCTTGAAGACAACCTTGGAGTGACCTCATTTAAAAGCCTTTTGTATTGAGTTAAGGATTTGTGTAGCAGCCTTGGAGCAGTGAAGCTTTTGGACAGTGGAGTATTAGGAGCCTCGGAGCAGTAAGGTACTTGGAACTCTTGAAGATTTCTTGGGGCAGCATATCAAAGACACTTTGAAGTCGTCCTTGGAAATCGTGATGCATTGTTGAAAACCCTCATGATGTAACTTTGGAGATTTTGTTTGGGTACCATGAAGAGCTGTGGTGACACCTTCTAAGAAGGCAAGGTTGTCATTGATGATGTGACGAGAAGACTAAGTGAATGGATAATTGTAGATCGTTGACAAGGCTCATTGAGGAAGACATTGGGAGCCTTGAAGAACCGTTGAATTCATATTGAAGATTTGAAGCAGTGGGTTGTAGCCCTAGAGGATTGGTGTCCTCAAGAAACCAGGTTGGAGCCTGAACGAGAGAAGGGTTGATGCCCTTGGGGTTGGAGCCTCTAAACACAAGGTTGGTGCCTTGGATAGATAGGGTCGAAGCCCTAGAGGTCAAAGCCTCACAAAAGCCCACGTTGGTGCTTGGCAACAGGTTGGAGCCTAGGAGATTGAAGATCGGTATCTTCATCTAGGGTTGGAGCCCTACACTTATTGTATCTATTTTATTGTAAAGAAGAATTTACTAAAAGAAATCATTCTTATTGTTCATATTGTGCTCTAAATATAAGTGATCTAACTAGTAAAAATAACAATTGGAAAGAAATATTGCTTCAACCCCCCCCCCCCCTCAGTATTTCCAAAAATGTTAGGGTCCTATAATATAGTTAATATGTTTGTCCAATTATATATTTTGGTAATCAATTAGTAAATTTTAGCTTATGAATCACTAGGTGTCATAGCCTAAAGGTTTGCTTGTCCAAGGAGCCATTTAGTTCTTGAAGTTTGGTGGCCAAGACAAAGTATGGATGTTTGGGAGTTTTTTTTTCATATAAATTCAAGGTCAGATCATATGGCAAGTGTTTCATGGTAAAGTGTTCAGAAGCATCTTTCCAACGGTATATTAGTGCTTCAAATCGACTTCCATATTAAGAGATAGAGCAAGTTGAAGTCTACTCCTCAAAACCATGAAACAAAGAGAAATGGCTAAGTGTGAAATAATTTATTTGAATTATTAAAATTATTTCAAAAATAATATATAATTTCAATCTATAAACTATAGGGACCAAATTTATTTATCATATGTCAACCAAAGTCATAAATCCAAAAGTCAAATACTATGGCCCACCCTGCACTTAACTATTAAATTTCCCAAAAGTAAAAATCTTGAGATCTGTGAATAAATACATCGAGGATTATTGGTATGTTCCCGAAAAGTTGTTTTCACTCTTACCCGGTTTTACAGGTGCTAAACCACTTACTATCTCCCCACCCCCCAAATTTTTTTTTACAATGATTTAAATACCATTATATCTGGAAGGTCATTTGGCATTCCGTGAATTGGATTCCTCTGAAGCTTGGGGAAAATATTATAAAATGACTTTACGGATGAATAAGGCTGAGGTAAATGAATTGGATTCTTCTAAATCTTGGGGAAAATATTATAAAATGACTTTACGAAGGAATAAGGCTGAGATAAATTAGATACAGGTGAAATACATTATCAGTTACAGTGCAAAAAAAATTACAGGTACATGTAAAATGACTTTATAGCGGGTGTAAGAAAATGAATTTACAAGAGAAAATAAAAGGAGACATTTGCTATTATGTGTTTATGAAACTAATGTACAATGAGAAAAAATGAGAATCATGTAAATGAGTTTTACAGATAGGAGGATAAGTTAAAAACAAGATTTACAGGTGTGAATTAAGATTACAGGTGAAAGTAAATAGGGGAGGAGTAAAAAACGAGTTTTGACGAAGAAAGATATTTTTGTGTTTACTATGACATAAAGAGATGCATGAGAAATGGAATTTGGATAAATGCTTATCCAAATTAATTTTACAGGAGTAAAAGGGGAAAATGAAAATACTTTACTAGTCATGGAAAAACAACACATGGGTTTCAAAATCCATGGGAAGGGAAAAAAACACATGGATTTGAAAACAAGATGGTTTATTAAATCATTTAAATGAATATGTTGAAATTATAGTTATGAAATTCATTTAAGGGTTTAATCAAAATATTAGGAAATATTATTTAAAATATATATTTTTCCCCAAATATTTTGTGATAATAATGAAGTATTCAAAATATGATGAAAGGAAAAAAACAACAGAAATAGAACTCAATACAAATAGAGCTATCATATTTAAGAGGGTAGTTAGCAGATTTTGTGGAGACAGTTTCAACCTTTTTCCAGATTTCAAGGGCATGAAAATATCAACATTCAAAGGACACCTAGCACCAAAAGATCAACAGATTGAGGATAATTTTGCATATTTCCAGCAGCCAGTGAACCAATTCCATATTTCAATGCAAGATACTTGTAGGCAGTTCAAAGTTTCTAGTGGATAAATTAGAGATATTATTTTATCTTTAGTTTATTATGCATATTTTTTCCAGAAGTAGCAACATTTCACTTTAAAGTCTGGATGGAAGATTATAAATAGTCTGTAATTCCTATTAATTATTTATATTTTGGAAATATCTACATGTTTTTGGTAGATATTATTTGTAATAAATTTTATTTAGATTTTTCCAGAAATTGTTAGAGATTATTTTCTAATCAATTCTTTGGAATCTAAAGTTAGCTTAGTAAGAAGTCTATAAATATTTTGTAACAAGACGTAGAATGTTGTTGGTACTTGTATCAAGAAATAGACTTCTGATGTAAAGTTGTTCACCAATCCAAAGCTGATCATTTTCAGTAAATGCAGAAAGTTGTTCCAGGATTCATGTGTCAGATAAATTAGTGATGTTATTCTTAATGTCAAACTATTGTTTCATTGTTCTTTCATGCGCTTTTCTTATCTGTGTTGTTTACTGAAAATTATGTGCTGAACTTGTTTAATTACGCTCAGCTCTGTCTTGTAAACAACATTTATGTTTTAAACTGAAGTTAAATATAGAATTCATGTCAAAATTCTCTATGTTTAATGGAAATCTAAATCTTTTCTTCTAATCCACTCCATAAAGATCCAATTTTCTTCCTACCTTGCCCCATTGCACTTCATCTGTCATTTCTGCAATTGAACTGCTTAAGATTTCGGACTCCATTGCCCAATGGTCTTATATTCCAAGTTTCAACCAAAAAATTCAAAAAACCAAACTCTGAACTTAAGAACTAGCCAAAAATCCTAAATCAAACAAAGCTAAATCTAACAGAGATATCCCTCTTTGAGTTTAGAAGGGCTAGCTTCTAAACTTAAAAGTGGTTTTGTGGTTAACTATGGGTTTATTTCATAGCCTTAAGAAATTACGGAGTGCTAACATTTTGGAAACCATATTGGGGAAACGGTTTCATTTTCCCCGAAAAAGGTTATAAAGTTCAGATTTGACTGTTCATGGTGGACAACAGTTAGACACAGAAAGGCTAAATCTTTCACCAAGTGACTCCATGTTCAAGAATCCAGAGCTCAAAGCTTTCATGGCGACTCCATTGTCAAAGAATCTAGATTGTAGAACACTCGTGGTGACTCCACTACGCGAAGGTTTGTAATTTCATCAATTATTGTTGACTGTTTTCAAGTTGAGTTCAAGAATAGAACGCGGTTATGCTCCTATGGATAGATCTAGTATCCATGGCTTTCTCCATCTCATGCCTTTCATCGATTGGAAATCATATTTTCTAGAGTTCAAAGATGAGAAAGGTAATAATGTTGCTTTACTTCTTATCAAATTCCATATGCATTTACAGAGGCTTGAGGTTGAATGGCATGAAGATTGTCTTATGAAGATGTTCATGCTTACTTTGGAAGGAAATTTCAGGCCTTGGTATAAAAATTTGGTAGTTGATAGTATATGTTCTTTAAAGCATTTTCATACTGTATTTTTTGAGAAATACAAAGAAGATTATCCATATTTGTTGCTGGTTCAAAATTGTTGTGATCATTTTGAAAGTTTTATTCAATACCTCGTAGGTTACTATGAAGATTGTCAATTTATGGATGATGAGATTATAGAGGCTATTCATGAGAGACCTTACAACCATGAAGAAGTTGAAGAAGCTGGCTGCTATGACACTCAAGAAAATTTTCAAAAAGTATTTATTTCTCCCATGATTGAAAATGAAGCAAATCTGCATTTCAATGAATTAATTTCACTTGAACTTGTTGATGGCATTTCACAGCCTCTATACATTTCATAAGAACGAGAGAAAAAAAAACCTAGTTGTAATTAAGAAACAAAGCTTACAGATGATATTTTGTAGCAATCTTCTCAAATTTTGAGAAATACAAATTATCATTCTAGTTTCCTTGCATTCCCTTCTTCTCCTAAGTTTTTAATTCAGGAAAAAATTTATGAAACTCATAATTCTGAGTTTGGTAGCATAGAAACTCAAGAAAACCATGATCCATTCATTATTTTCCACAATAATATGCAACAAGTTTGTTCCTTTAAACTTAATGTAGAAATTTTTGAAGAGCAGATTGTTTTAGACCCCGTAGGTGTAGACTTTTTTGTTATTCAAGTTGTGTTTCTCTTAATTGAAAATCTGCCTCCAGTTGTAGATAATGAATATTTTACTGAAGAAGAACAGGTTATCCTAAAACCTATGGATGTTATTATTGTGGATGAATTGGTTGTTTCAAATGAAGATGGTAAGATTGATGAAAATATTACTCCCTTTCCCTTGGAAATAAGACCTTTTACAGATCATCAAAATGTAACTTTCCATGTTTTTCAAGATCCTCTGGCCAATCTATTGCGGTAATCATGGAAAATGGTTGTTCTTATGTTTGTGGATTATGGTCAAAATTTTCATTGGAAATTTGGGTTTCCAATATCATATATTTTATGCCTTCTCATGAGAAGTATGAGAATAATTCAATTAAGTATCCATTTTCTTTATTGGTTGCATGGGGAATTTGTTATTACTTGATATTGTAATCATTCTAGCAGATAATTAGATTGAGTAGGTATGATTAATAAGCTCTACGTTTTGAGCATTATTTTCAATTTCAGTTTGCAGCATAGATTTCAGTTTTCAGTATACAGTTCAGGTTTCAGTTTAAAGAATGGATTTGATTCAGTTTGAGGATTGGAACATATTATGAATTAGTTTTAAATTGCAGTGGTTTCATGGTAGAGCATGTTGTAGGCTTGGGATCAGCCCAATGGATCGGCTACTAGTGTACGATGTTCTTGGCACCTCACAGGGAGGATTCCATCCCCATTGGAGCCACTGTTAGGGTTCTATAATATAGGTAATATTTTTTTCCAGTTATCTATTTTTGGAATCTGTTGGTAAATTTTAGCCTATGAATCACTAGGTGTCAAAGACTAAAGGTTTTCTTGTTCAAGGAGCTATTTAGTTCTTGTGTGGTGGCCAAAACAAAGTATGGATGTTTGGGATTTTTTTTCATATAAATTTTGGGTCAGATCATATGGCAGGTGTTTTCATGTTAAATTGCTCAGAAAAAGCTTTCCAATGATATATCTGGTGCTTCAAATCAACTTCCAGAATAAGAGATAAAGAAAGTTGAAATCTGATCCTTAAAACTATGAAACAAAAATAAATGCCTAAGTGTGAAATTATTTATTTGAATTATTAAAATTAATTCAAAAATAATAAATAATTCCAATCTATAAACTATAAGGACCACATTTATTTATCATACCTCAGCCAAAGTCATAAATCCAAAATTCAAATCCTATGGAACACCCCGCACTTAACTATTAAATTTCCAAGATTTAAAATCCTTGAGATCTGCGAATAAATACATCGATGGTTATTGGTATGTTTTGGACTCCAGCCCCTCTAACATTTAACCAAAAGAGAGTGGGGGTCCTAAATTTTTTTTTCACTCTTACAAGTTTTACAGGTGTCATGTTCCCCTTCATTATTGACCCCCCACCCCCATCCTCCTAAACTACCTCCCCACTCAACCCCTCTGATATTTAACCAAAAGGGGGGAAGGGGGTCCGAAAATTTGTTTTCACTCTTACCAGGTTTTACAGGTGTCATGTTCCCTTTCATTACGGACTCCCCGCTCCCCACCCAACCAAAAGGGGGGAGAGGGGGTCTGAAAATTTGTTTTCACTCTTACCAAGTTTTACAAGTGTCATGTTCCCCTTCATTACAGACTCCGTCCCCTTCCCACCCTCCTAAACTACCTCCCCACCCCCTCGAAAAATATTTTTTTACGATGATTTAAATATCATTATATCTCGCGAGAAGGTCATTTGGCATTCAATTAATTGGAGGATATATTATAAAATGATTTTACAGATGAATTAGGTTGAGGTAAATCAGATTAAAATTACTTTACAGCTACAGGTGAAATGAAGATGAATAAGGTTGAGGTAAATCAGATTAAAATTACTTTACAGCTACAGGTGAAATGAATTCATGGCTGAAGCAAATGAATTTACAAGAGGAAATAAAAGCATTTTATGAAACTAATGTAAATGGATGAAGACTAAAAAATGAGTTTTTACGTCATAGAAGAAAGATATTTTTGTTTTGACTATGACATAAAGAGGAGAAACGCATGGGAAGTGGAATTTGAATAAATACTTATCCAAATTAATTTTACAAGAGTAAAAGGGGAAAATGAAACTACTTTACTAGCCATGGAAAAACAACACATGGGTTTCAAATCCATGGGAATGGAAAACAACACATGGATTTGAAAACAAGATAGTTTATTAAATCATTTAAATGAATATGTTGAAATTCTAATTATGAAATTCATTTAAGGGTTTAATCAAAATATTTGGAAATATTTTTAAAATATATATTTTTCCCCAAATATTTTGTGACAATAATGAAGTATTCAAAATATGATGAAAGGAAAAAAATGACAGAAATAAAACTCAAAGGAGCAACTAGTCAATACAGATAGCAGAGCAATCAAATTCAAGAGGGAAGTTAACAGATTTTGTGAAGACAATTTCAACCTTTTTCCAGATTTCAAGGGCATGGAAATATCAACATTCAAAGGACACCTAACAGAAAAATATCAACATATTGAGGATCATTTTTCATATTTCCAACAGTCACTGAACCAATTCCATATTTCAATAGAGGATTCTTGCAGGCAATTCAATGTTTCCAACAGATAAATTAGAGATATTATTTTATATTTAGTTTATTATGCATATTTTTTCCAGAAGTAGCCATAGCCAACAACAGTTCACTTTAAAGTCTGAACAGAAGATCATAATCAGTCTGGACTTCCTATTACTTAGTTATATTTTGGAAATATCTACATGTTTTGGTAGATATTATTTGTAATAAATTTTATTTAGATTTTTCCAGAAATTGTTAGAGATTATTTTGTAATCAGTTCCTTTGGAATCTGGAGTTAGTTTAACAAGAGGTCTATAAATATGTTGTAAAAAGACTTAGAATTTTGTTGGGACTTGTATGAAGAAATAGACTTCTGATGTAAAGTTGTTCATCAAGCCAAAGGTGATCATTTTCAGCAAATGCATAAATTTGTTTCAGGATTCATGTGTCAGATAAATTGGTGATGTTTTTCTTTATGTCAAACTATTGTTTCACTATTATTTCATGTACTTTTCTTATCTGTGTTGTTTAGAGAAAATTAATTGTTGAACTTGTTTAATTACAGTCAGCTCTGGCTTGTTAACAAAATTTATGTTTTCAGCTGAAGTTAAATATAGATTTCATGTAAAAATTATCTATGTGTAATGGAAATCTAAATCTTTTCTTCTAATCCACTCCACAAATACTTTAAAAAGATCCAATTTTTTACCTACCTTGTTGCTGCACTACATATGTCATTTCTACAATTGATCTGTGTATGCTTTTGGACTCCATTTCCCAATGGTCTTATATTCCAAGTTTCAACCAAACAATTCAAAAAACCAAACTCTGAACTTAAGAACTAGCCCCAAATCCTAAATCAAACAAGGCTAAATCTAACAGAGAGATCCCTCTTTGATTTTAGAAGGGCTAGCTTCTAAACTTAAAATTGGTTATGTGGTTACCTCTGGGTTTCTTTCACAGCCTTAAGAAATTAAGGAGTGCTAACATAACATGTGATAAATTATTTACAATTTAAATTTATAGATTAATGGATCACATTGGGTTGTGTGACATATTCGATTAAGGCATGAAGTATAAAAGGTGCATTACTGAATATAGGACAAATTTCTAAACCATGTAATCTAACCATTATCCATGCTCAATTACTTAATTTAATTAGATATTCGACAAATTGGAGGATGGATGGTGTTGAATTTTGTGGGAATCTTTATCTTTAATATAATTAGATAGTGGAATGCATGCAAATTTCAAAGTTCACTTTCTCTTAAAATCAAACCATCCACGACAAAACATATGTGGTTTAGTAAAAAAAAAACAACTGAAATGTATTCTTTTTAATTTCTTTGGTGAAAAGGAAAATTAACAGTTCCTGCATGCAATTATACTTTACTATCACTAGATGATTATGGTTATGAAAGGAATTTATATTCTGAATTTTTAGGGTTTTTTTTTTTTTTAATTAAATAAGGTTAATATTAGGGAATAATAATTGGTCGGTCAAAAGGAAAAATTTGGTACAATATAGATTGAATATAGATTGGTCAAAGGTTATAGCATGAGTATGTACCTTCCTTCTCTTCTATGCATTAGTCTACCTTAATGAAAACCTCCCTCATGTTTGACTTCCCTTTAGGAAGACTCATCTCATATGTCGTTAGGTTCCCAGGTAATTGGTTCCTGGTCAAGGTTTCCCAGTTTTTTGTTTCTTCTAGGGCAGAGACCTTAGGATTAAACCTAGTTGGTAGAGATCTCAATATTTTTTGTACTACAACACTTTATTTAATTCCTTCTCCTAGGCCTATCATGATATTCACAACTTCTACAACTCCTAATAAGAATGCAACTATATTTTCATCTTCGTTCTTTTTTAAGTTTTCAAACTGAGTTATATGTGCTTGTAGTTTGGCCATCTTCACCTTTGTATCTCCCTCGCGAATATTTTCTAATGTATCCCATATTTCTTTGGTAGTCTTACTATGCATTACTTTGATAAATTATGACTCACTCGGACTGCTCAAGAGTGCATTCATTGCTTTTGCATTAGCTATGAAATTTTGTTCGGCTTCTTTCTCAATGTCAGTTTCCTTTGCTGCATATTTTTCTTCCACAACAACCTAAACTTCTATTCGTAGAGACATTAAGTATGTCCTCATTCTTATTTTCCAGAAAGCATAGTTTGTGCCAGTAAAAAATGGGGCTTTATTTTTTGAGCATCCTTCTAGGCTAGCCATTTTGGGGACCTAGGACCTCCTTCCAGTTGTTAAACTGTTACTAAAGGAATTGGATCTGATACCAATTGATGAACCCTTAGCTAAACTGAAAGGGGGGGGTGAATCATTTTAGTACATTCCTCTTCATTAATACTCTTTTCATTCAACTCATTAACTACTTCATTTTATAAGTATCTTAATACATAATGAATCAGCAAACTGAATGTGTGGACATCAAGTAATTAAGCAGAATAATACATCACATCAACACATAATCATCAAGCACATAGACAACAGATATAATTGGAAACCCATAAGGGAGAAAACCACATCTTATTATTGTTGTGATGCAAATGAAAGCTCCAAATCCCTCTCACCACTAATTTTCTATAGGCTCCAACCTACAGGTGGCTACTACCTCAAATTTTGCAAGCTACAACTTGCAAGGAAGCTACAAATCCCATAAATTTTCTGCAAGCTACAACCCATATGAGGCTCCTACCTCAACCAGCTCCAACTAGACATCTATCAAGCTACAACTTGAAATAGAATCACCAGCTCCCATGTATTTTCTGCAGGCTACAACCCACAGGAGGCTCCTACCTCAACCAGCTCCAACTGGACATCTATCAAGATACAACTTGAAATAGAAGCACCAACTCCCATGTATTTTCTGCAGGCTACAACCCACAAGAGGCTTCTACCTCACCCAGTTCCAACTGGAAATTTATCAAGCTACAACTTGAAAGGAGACTACAATCCCCTCACTCAACATGAAACTAAAATGTTGATTTACTTGGATATCAGCTCTATTATACTCCTTCTCCACTATTGCCTCTTAAGCCTTCATATCCGCTTCATAGCAGTTCCTGATGTGCACAATCATCTCTATTAACTCTCTCTGATTCTTTTACTCTCCAGCCTTTTGCAACTCTCTTACATTCTTCCGCTCTCTTCCATTCTGCAGTTTTCTAACAATATTAAGCTCTCTACTATTCTGCTTCTCTTTCTCTTACCACATTTATGCACACGGATACTACATGTTTTATACAAATAACTACATGACTGTTTGTATTCTACAGGGAATACAAATTGAACAAGCCCGACCCTATGCCTTCCACCCATTAGATTCCTCATTCTTCAGTTCATGTTATTACATCAGAAATAATCATTACAACACTCGTGGAGTTTTTCCTATGCCTATGGAGACTTTCCTTTGCATCACATACAATAAAAATAATAAACACATTTACATTTACAGTTAAAACAAATGTATTTCACTCAACCCTTTCAGCTCTTGGCTCGATGTGCATTTGTCCTTTTTGCTGCTATCACTGTTCTTTTTGTTTTTGTTGTTTATCATAACAATTCTACACAAATGCCTTTTTCCTTACTCGACCTAGCTGGCACGTTTCCAACAATGCCACCATATCTCCTTTTGCCCGACTCTTCCTCTTCTGCTCATGCTCACAACATTCAACCTTCACCTTTGTCTCAACACCCGACTCTGCTTGGAGTGTTGTTGAGCTCGACTCGACCCATGGTGTCTATCTCCTCATTACCATGACGTTCAGCTTACTCTGCCCTTTGCTCTGTGTTGTGTCACTTACCCAAGTCTATTGCCCACGTTCATACTTTTCTTTATAAACCGTCGTAAGATTTGGACCTAAAATTTATTACCATGGAACTCTGAATAAAATCGCATCCGACATCCTTTATCGCATTTCGACGTTTCAGCTATCTCTCTTGTTCTTCATTTATATATTGCTCTTCCATTCTCTGATGCGATTTCTTCACAAAAGGCCTTATTCCGGATTTGAAATCCTTTGCAATTTAACATTGAAGCTACATCGCATCCACCCCTTATCGCATGTCGCAAGATTTAGCTCATAGAAATAACAAGTTTCATCTTATTATATGCGATATGTGATCACATCGCATCGTAAACCTCACTTCTTATCGCATCACAACTTAAAACAATTAACTTGCGATGACTTAACATATAAATATAAGAATTTCCAATAGCGATATGCGGTATGAGAATGGGTCCCACACCGGAATTTAAATCCTCTAGACTTTAGCTTTGAAGCATATCACATCCGATACTCTTATCGCATTTCGCACTTCGGCATTTTAACATGATGCTTAAGCGCTTATCCTCCTGAGCTTGTGATGTGCAATATGTGGGCCAGGTCCACGTCATCTCTATGTCATCGTGCCATGTCACTGCCATTTCATTGCCACATCACTGCCACGTCATCTCCACATCATCTCCACGTCACTACACGTCATCTCCACGTCACTGCCATGTCATCGCCACATCACTGCCATGTCATCTCTCGCACTTCGCATTTCACAATTTTTGTGTCTTATCGCATCGCAACTTAACTTAACATATAAAAAACGTTGATAACGATATGCGATCGCATCACATCGCAAACTCTACACATTATCGCAACTTTGTAATTTTACATCTCTGCCATTAACTGTTATACCATATCGCATGCGCTATGAGATATGCGTAAGGACCTCTACCCAACACGTTTCCACTTCGTCATTTTCACAATTTAATATGCGATGAGATCTTAACCATCCATCTCTCAACCTTTATTTCTGTGATAATATTCTGACCGTCAATCTCAATGTGCATACTAAGATTTATTTGTGATTTGTGGGGTTAGGTCTTTTGTTGCGATTGTGATTTGCGGTGAAGCCTCTAAACACTGTTCTGCACGGATATTTGAACGAATCGACCCTGACCTATGCATTGTTCTGAACCGACTCTTGAGCTTTTTTGAACTTAAAATAGCGCGACTCGATTCAATATGTTCACAACTTGACCCAAGATTGCTGCCTTTGCTGCCTTTTCTGCCTTTGCTCTTTTGCTACCTTTGCTCCTTTTTTGCCTTTGCTGCCTTCGATCCTTGATAAAGATTCTAATGTTGCTCCTTACCTTTTTACTGCTCCTCTCTACTCCTTTGCCTTAATGATCATTCTAGTGTTGATGCATGCCTCTTTTATGCTCCTCTACGTTGCTTAATGATAATTCTAGTGTTGATGCATGCCTATTTTATGCTCCTCTACCTTGCTCCTCTACCTCTAATGCTGCTCCTCTTCCTCTCTTTTACTCTTTGCTGCTCCTCTTACTTTATTTTATGCTTCTCCACTTAACTTTTCCCTTCTTTGCCTTATTGCTCCTTTATACTCTAGTTGATCCTGATTTTCTCCTTTGTTCTCAATGATGATTCTGGTGTTGCCCCTTTATGCTCCTTTTCCATCAATGACAATATTTCCAACAGTCTCCCCCTTTGGAATTGATGGAAAAACTTCCTCCAACACTTCCTCCCCCTTTCATTCTGAGAAGTGACTTTATTCCTCTTATTTCTTTTCAGAAGCGCCTTTCTTCTTATGTTCGCTTTTCCTCCCCCTTTGACATCAATGGAAAAGGATTACAAATTTTCCATCATTGCATTACTTCTCTCTGAGTTGTGTATAAGAATTCTTCATTATGTTCTTTTGATATGAAATGAATATACACACTCCATCTATTCATTACACACTTGATGAATGATTTTGTATTTGAATGAATACACCTAATCCACCATTGTATTACTACTTTCTGATATTCTGCATACACAATGTGTGTTGCTTTATGTTACACATAAGCATTGCTTTATGTGCACTTCAACATTACAAGAGTGTAGTAGACCATCGTTGTGACTGTATTGCAGACTTCATAAGATATATGAGCATTGTTGAGGTAAAACTTTGAAAATTATAGAGATTACATGAATATGCTGCAAATTGATGCTATCCCAAACTCATGAGAATGTTGGATGGCATGTCACCATAGAATGTTCTATACTTTTGTCCCTTGCTGCTTGATGATAGTGATATATGTTAGGCTTCTGATGAAGATGTAATCACTACAAGTCAATAGCCCTTGATGCTGATGTGAACAATGAGTTCAAACAGAGCTTACACTTTATTGTAAGATTAGACAATATCTTTCAATCTAAAAGGCCCAATGACTTTAATAATGAATAGTTACATATTTAAACATAAAACCCTTGAGGCTTCATACATTACATGCATTGGACACTCTCACTATCAACTATACACTTTCATTTATGACACAAGGGGGTATGTAGTTCAATGATCAACTCTCCATCATACTTCAGACACTCCAACCATTCTATCAACATGATCTTCAAGAAAACATCTTCAATTTGTCTGCTTGAAGTTTCATCAGACATACTTCAACAAGATTATAAGAAAGAGGCCTTGAAAGTATATCAATACTGACTTTAAAGGGTGTACATTTATATTCAATACTACGTGATTATTCAGCACTCAATATAACAAATCAACAGACATAAGATAATGATGCTTTGAAATTTTATTGACCTTTCCATGCTTTGATAACGCAGCTCAACATTCCCCAGCATTTGAAACTAGAAGATACTTTGCACTAATAAGAGAAACCAGAACTTACTCCACACATATTATAATGTTGATAATGCTGGGACTACTTCCTTGATGTATTTATGCCATACCACCACCATGATGCATACCATAACATTCTGATCCTAAGGACCTGTATCATACCACTGCTCCAATAATAACACTTTTCTTATTCATCCTTCTTAAAATAATTTCGTTTCGTTATCAACACTTGCAGTGAGACACACAGTGTAATCATCCTCTTAGTTTCCAAGTTCATGAATGATGTTCCCTTTATCACCATGGCTGCCTGTTGCTTTCTCTTCTTTCATCAATCTGTTGGCTATTGAATTCTTCAGGTGTCCTTCTTCCTGTATATTTCTCTACCAGAGGAATTGTCCTTTCCCTTCCTGAACTTTTAGTTGTTCTTATTCCAAGCAGCTCTTCTTTGAAAATTATTATGGGGACTTTTTATGAACTGCTCTCCCCCTGGGATGTTGCTTCTTGTCTATCACTGAATGGATATTTGTGTTTCTTCCTAGAGCATCTCACCCTAAGACTATGATGGATTCATGATGTCATTAAAGTAACAGGCTCCCCATTTTTCTTCTTCTTCCATACTTTGTTAGGTTTCCTCATAATGTCTGCATCTCCTTTTGATTCACAGTTTGGTCTGATATGATTTGGCTCCATCATTTGTTTGCAGTTCTTTAATGTATATGGTAGCCTATAGTATTTTTCTTTGTGTCCAAGCTTGTGGCATAGATAACATCTTATTTTACCAAGGTACATTTTAGACGATGTATAGAATTTCGTGCTCCTTTTTCAACATAGTTTACATTCAACAGATTTATGTCCAAATTCATTGCATGAACAACAATAGCCTTGGAAATTATTTGTGTACCTATTGAAAGCTTGTCCTTTCCATCTACTTGCTTGAGGTATTCTTTTCATTTGTTGAGTCTTTTGCTGATTAAACTTGAGTTGCCTAGTCTTTCATTGAGTTGCTACATGTCAATAGTCATTGCATGAATAAAAGTAGCCATGGAATTGATTTGCGTATCTCGTGAAAGCGTGTCCTTTCCATTTGCTTGCTTGAGAAATTCCTCTTATTGGCTGCATCTTTTGCTGGCTGGACTGGATTTGCTTTGTCTTATAGTATGCTGCAATATGTCCCGGTTTGTGGCAAGAAAAGCATGTGATACTTTTCACAGGAGGAAGGAACCTCCTTTGACATCTTCCAAATTTGTTCAGTTCATCTTTAGGAGTGTATGATCCTTTTGCAATTGATTGTTTCTTCATTTCTTTCTTTGTCACTTGAGGTTGCTACTTGTTTCTGTCTGCTTCATTACCCATCATGCTCTTGCTGGCTTCTAACTCTTTGGATCTCTTTTGGGTTGCTTCATCATCTCTTTCAATGTCTGCCTTCTTTGAGTTCTCCATGGAGGTAATCTCGTCTCCGAGCTGCTTACACAACCTACTCCTTTCTTCTATCAGTCTTCTAGCTATAATAATCTCATATTTTTGAGAGTTATAATTTTCTTTTACAACTTTCATAAAAGTGATATCCTTGTTATCTTCAACCTTGGACTTATTGTTTTCTCCTTCATAGCCTATCCCGGCCTTTATAAGAGGATATCGTTGAGCATTTAGTATTTTTTCCAACTATTCAGAGCTTTTCATTCGTGGAATATTCATAGTTAATTCCCTTTGGGCCTTTTCTGATTTCTTCCTTAGGCTTACCACTTCTTCTTCCAGCTTTTCATGCTTCTGATTTTTCTCCTTTATCTCCCCTTTTAGAATATCCTCTATTTTCCTTGATTCTTCTAGTTCAATTTTCAGTTTAATAAGGTCTTTTGAATCTGGTTCTGTCTTTTCATATTTCAAAAGCATCTCTTTCTATTTCTTACTCTTAAGTTTAAGCCTTTCAATTTCCTTTAGGGAACTTACCAACTCCCCCTCAAGGTCCAACTCACCTTCTTCATCAGATTCCAGGAGATCACCTTCAAGCTCTTCCTTGGCCATCAAGACAAATTCAGAGGTTCCTTCTTCATTGGAGGATTCATCTGAGCTTTCAAATGCACTGTTGTCTTGCTGAGCATACATGATTTTCTATTAAATTTCTTCCCTTTCTGCATATTATAGGAGCTTCTTTTCTCTTTCCCTTCAGACTGATTCTCTGTTATCTTATTCGGACATTTTGAGGCATAGTGCCCCACTCTTCCACAATTAAAACACTTTAATGGAAGTTTACCTTTGTACTTTCCTATGCCTCTATCCAATCTTCTGACAAATTTGGCTTCTTCTTCATCAGAGCATGAGCATGTACCTTCCTTCTCTTCTATGCATTTTTCTTCCTTAACGGTAGCCTCCCTCATGTTTGACTTCCCTTTAGGAAGTCTCATCTCATATGTTGTTAGGTTCCCAAGTAATTGGTTCCTAGTCAAGGTTTCCTAGTTTGTTGTTTCTTCTATGGCAAAGACCTTAGGATTAAACCTAGGTGGTAGAGATCTCAATAATTTTTGTACTACAACACTTTCTCTAATTTCTTCTCCTAGGCCTATCATGATATTCACAACTTCTAAAACTCTTAAGAAGAATGCAGCTATATCTTCATCTTCGTTCATTTTAAGTTTTCAAACTGAGTTCTATGTGCTTGTAGTTTGGCCATCTTCACCTTTGTATCTCCCTCATGAATATTTTCTAATGTATCCCAGATTTCTTTGGCATTACTACTATGCATTACTTTGATAAATTCTGACTCACTAAGACTACTCAAGAGTGCATTCATTGCTTTTGCATTAGCTATGAAATTTTGTTTGGATTCTTCCTCAGTGTTAGTTTCCTTCGGTGCATATTTTTCTTCCACGACAACCCAAACTTCTATTCCTAGAGACATTAAGTATGTCCTCATTCTTATTTTCCAGAAAGCATAGTTTGTGCCAGTAAACAATGGGGCTTTATTTGTTGAGCATCCTTCTAGGCTAGCCATTTTGGGGACCTAGGACCTCCTTCCATTTGTTAAACTGTTACGAAAGGAACTGGCTCTAATACCAATTGATGAACCCTTAGCTAAGCTGAAAGGGGGGGGGGGGGAATCATTTTAGTACATTCCTGGTCATTAATACTCTTTTCATATAACTCATTAACTACTTCATTTTATAAGCAGCTTAATACATAATTAATCAACAAACTGAATGTGTGGACAACAACTAATTAAGCATAATAATGTTAATCAAGGTTGTCATTGATGCCAATGTGGCAATGACCGAGATGTCAATATTCTTGAGATGCCTCGTTTTGGATGATGATTCCATGACCCTTGGTTGACTAGGATACTATAAATGAAGATGTCAAGTCACGAAGAAGTCAAACAACTAATGAAGGAAGCCCTAAGTACTTGATCTAATGTTGCATGCACTTGATGATCTAAATATTAACCAATGATGTAATACACTTGGATGATACTTGATGATGACATATGATGATTTCATACACTTATGATACTTGATGAAGTCATACACTTGATGAAGGTTGGAAGACTAGATGATGATGTGGAAGATCTCATTTGATGGCTAGAAGACTACCTCGAAACTTTCCTAATGATGCTACACTATGACATATTACTGCACTATTATTGAATACATAATTCTATACCTTCATGATGATATGGATGCTGGATACTATCATGATGACATGGATGTCCTACATGTTGACACTATGATCCTATAATTGATAAGACAAACAATGCAGAAGATAAACAAAGGAGAAGCCATGCTGTCCTATTCACTTTCTGCACAGAAAAATAAAGGACAGTCATAAAGAAAAATTGTTTTTACCACCTTAGAGGCATCATTCCAAATTGGATCCTATACCATCTTGTAGAGTATATTTTCCCCTTTCTAAAGAGCCCTTACTTGCCCCCAAAATCCCGGTGGTTGATGAGATAATGAATTTTTAAGTTTAGAAAATTATATTTTTATCAAGCCGACTTATGCTAGCCTATTCATGTCGGCCCTTCTCCCAAAAGTCACGTATTCTATGATGGACAAACCACTATAAATATGTGGGCAGACTCTTCATTTCAGAATCAAAAATTTTGGATTTTTATCTCTGAAATTTCGATGATTAATTATAGTGATATACCACAGGAAAAATAGAGATAGAAAGGCCGAGAAGATAAGAGATTTCAGAGAAGAATCACAAAAGGTGAACTGAGGCCAAGGAGAAGTGTATTAGATGGGTTAAATCTATTTTAAGGGTTAAAACATCATAACAATGGAAGTAGTGTTGAACAATCCTAAGCAGACCTCGAAAAGTTGACTGTGGAGACAGACCTTGCTAATTGCAAACCTTAAGATCAGTCATCACTTGAGCTCGGACCAAGTCCTAGACTAGTGGAACAGTCTTGTGCAGTCATAAATGCAAAGAAGAGTTCAAAGGAGGCTAAGGAAGGAAGGTTGTTTAGGAATTTTCAGTGTTAAGGTTCAAGCTTGGACTTGCTAGAAAGGCTCGGACAGAACAGTGATTGCAGAACTAACCTATGGACAGAACTGTGCAAGACTGTTTAAGGGTAGTCTAAGGCTCTCTCTTCTAGCCGCAAGTTGATAGCCCACCTGAAGGCTCACTACAGCTCGGAATTGCAGGCTCAATAAGACAGTCACATTTGAAAAGGCTTCAGACTGTTTGTCTTTGATTAAGGCTTCCTCCATTACGGCAGTAGACAGGTGTGAGTTTCTTGTGGGTTTAGAACTCAAAGAACAATCACCCACAACAATAACGCAGATCTGTACCTAGTCCTGTAGCTTGTCATTATATAATTTTGTTGCTACTACAGTGAAGACTTGAATAAACATGATTTGGGTTGGCAAGAAGGCTTAACACTTATACTCTCTAACAAGGTTGAAGTTGTGAAGCTTGGATTGAAGTATAGAAGTTGACAGTCACCAAAGGAAACTCGGACTATACTTTAACCAGCAGATACTTCCCCTTTAAAAGCTCAGTACTATAGCAAACCTTTTTCTAAGGGCACCTTCAAAATCCCTCATGAAGTAGTCTTGGAATAAACAAAAGCAATGGTTGAAGTACTTGCTAGAGTAGCAGCATTATAAATCACTTGGAACAGTCATCTCCAAAGAAAATATTTGAAGATACCTTGAAGATATTATGGGGCATTCCTTGATCGAAGTGTTGAAGCCTTGTGAAAACTAAACTTGGACAAGACAATGGAGCAGCTCTTCGAAGTTTCTTGGAGAAAAATTGATATACATCTTGAAGTGGTTTTGGAGTAGTTTATTGAAGATTCTTGAAGACCATGATGTCATCATGAGGTAACTTGGAGAAATTGTTTGGGTACGATGAAGAGTAGTGGTGACACCTTCTAAGAAGAAAAGGTTGTCATTGATGACGTAATGTGGAGACTACAATGAAGACTAAGTGGAGATTGACAAGGCTCGTTGAAGAAGACATTGGGAGTCGTGAAGTACAACCAAATATATATTGACGAATTGAAGCAAGAGGTTGGAGCCTCATAGAGACAAGGTTGGTGCCTTGGAAGATAGGGTTGAAGCCCTAGAGGATAGGAGTCCTCAAGAAACCAGGTTGGAGCCTGTACCAGATATAGGGTTGGAGCCCTTAAGGTTTGTACCTCAGAATTGACAAAGTTGGAGCTTTGGAAGTCCAAGTCGGTGCTTGGAAAATACAGGCTCGAGCCTTGGAGATTGAAGATTGGTGTCTTCATCTAGGGTTGGAGCCCTACATATATTGTACTTGATTTATTGTAAAGAAGAAATTAATAAAAGCATTTATTCTTATTGTTAATTTTGTGTTCTAAATATAAGTGATTTAACTGGTAAAAATAACAATTGAAAAGAAATAATGATTCTCCCCCCTCTCAGTATTTCCAGTAGAATAATACATCACATCAACACATAATCATCAAGCACATAGACATCAGATATAAGTGGAAACCCATAAGGGAGAAAACCACATCTTATTATTGTTGTGATGCAAAGGCAAGCTCCAACTCCCTCTCACCATTGATTTTTTGTAGGCTCCAACCTACAGGAGGCTACTACCTCAAATTCTACAAGCTACAACTTGCAAGGAAGCTCTGACTCCCATCTATTTTTTGCAGGCTACAGCCCACAGGAGGATCCTACCTCAACTAGCTCCAACTAGACATCTATCAAGCTACAACTTGAAACAGAAGCACCAACTCCCATGTATTTTCCATAGGCTACAACCCACAGGAGGCTCCTACCTCAACCAGCTCCAACTGGACATCTATCAAGTTAGAACTTGAAATAGAAGCACCAACTCCCATGTGTTTCTGCATGCTACAACCCAAAGGAGGCTTCTACCTCACCCAACTCCAACTGGAAATTTATCAAGCTATAACCTGAAAATATACTACAATCCATTCACTCAACATGAAACTAAAATGATGATTTACCTAGATATCAGCTCTTTTATACTCCTCCATTGTTGCCTCTTCATCCTTCATATCAATTCCTGATGTGGACAATCATCTCTATCATCTCTCTCTGAGTCTTTTACTCTCCAACCTTCTGCAGCTCTCTTACATTCTTCCGCTCTCTTCCATTTTGCAGCTTTCTAACAATCTTCAGCTCTCTTCTATTCTACTGCTCTTTCTCTTACCACATTTATGCACACGGATATTACATGTTTTATACAGATAACTACATTATTTTTTTCATTCTACAGGGAATACGAAGTGAACAGGCTTGACCCTATGCCTTCCACCCATTCTATTCCTCATTCCTCAGTTTAGGTTATTACATCAGAAATAATCATTACAACACTCACAGATTTTTTCCTATGCCTATGGAGACTTGCCTTTGCATCACATACAATAAAAATAATAAATAATTTTACATTTACAGTTACAATAAATGTATTTCACTCAACCCTTTCAGCTCTTGGCTCACTGTGCATTTGTCCTTTCTGTTGTTGTCGTTGTCCTTTTTGTTTTTGTTGTTTTATCATAATAGTTCTGCACAAACACATTTTTCCCGACTCGACCTAGCTGGCACGTTTCCAACAATTCCACCATATCTCCTTTTGTCTAACTCTGCGTCTTCTACTCGTGCTCGCAGCGTTCATCCTTCACCTTTGTCTCAACCCCCAACTCTACCCGGAGTGTTTCTGAGCCCGACTCGACCCATGGTTTCTATCTCCTCATTACCGCGACGTTTAGCTTACTCTACCCTTTGCTCTATGTTGGGTCACTTACCTGAGTCTACTACCCGTGTTCAGAATTTTCTTTATAAACCACCGTAAGACCTGGACCTCAAATATATTACCATGGAACTCTAAATAAAATCACATCCGACATCCTTTATCACATTTCAACGTTTCTGTGATTTCTCTTGTTCTTCGTTTATATATTTCTCTTCCATTCTCCGATGTGATTTCTTCACAAAAAAGGCCTTATTCCGGATTCAAAATCCTTTTCAATTTAACTCTGAAGCTACATCACATCCACTGCCTATCGCATGTCGCAAAATTTAGCTCATAAAAATAACAAGTTTCCTCTTATCATATGCGATATGTGATTGCATCACATCACAAACCGCACTTCTTATAACATCGCAACTTAAAAAAATTAACTTGTGATGACTTAACAAATAAATATAATAATAGCCGATAGCGATGTGCGGTATGCGAATGGGTCCCACGTCAGACTTTAAATCCTCTATAATTTAGCTTTGAAGCATATCGCATCCAATAATCTTATCGCATTTCGCACTTCAGCATTTTAACATAATTCGTGAGCGCTTATCCTCCTGAGCTTGCGATGTGAGATATGCGGGCCAGGTCCACGTCATCTATATGTCATCGTTCCATGTCACCTTGCCACATCACTGCCATGTCATCGCCATGTCACTGCCATGTCACTACCACGTCATCGCCACATCACTGCCATGTCATCTCCATGTCACTGCCATGTCATCTCCACGTCACTACCACATCATCGCCACGTCACTTCCACATCATTTTTCCATGTCATCTCCTGCACTTCACATTTCGCAATTTCTGTCTTATTTCATTGCAACTTAACTTAACATATAAAAAACACCAATAGCGATATGTGATTGCATTGCATCGCAAACTCTGCACATTATCGCAACTTCGCAAGTTTACATCTCGATCATCAACTGTTATACCATATCGCATGCACTATGTGATATGTGCAAGGACCTCTGCCTGACACGTGTCCACTTTGGCATTTTCAGAATCTAATCTGCGATGAGATCTTAACAATCCATCTCTCAACCTTTATTTCTGCGATAAGATTCTGACCGTCCATCTCAACGTGCATATTAATATTTATTTGTGATTTGTGGGGTTAGGTCTTCTGTTGCGATTACAATTTGCGATGAAGCCTCCGAACACTGTTCTGCACAGATATTTGCACGACTCGGCCCTGACCTGTGCAATGTTCTAAACCTACTCTTGAACTTTTATGAACTTAAAATAGCACAATTCAATTCAATAATTTCACGACTTAACCCAAGCTTGTTGCCTTTGCTACCTTTGGTGCCTTTTCTCTTTTGCTACCTTTTCTCCTTTGTTGTCTTTGCTTCTTGATAAATATTCTAATGCTGCTCCTTGCCTTTTTACTGTCCTCTCTACTCCTTTGCCTTAATGATAATTTTGGTGTTGATCCATGCCTCTTTGTTGCTCCTTGCCTTTTTACTGCTCCTCTCTACTCCTTTGCCTTAATGATAATTCTGGTGTTGATCCATGCCTCTTTGTTGCTCCTCTACCTTGCTCCTTTGCCTCTAATGCTACTCCTTTGCTTCTCTTTTACTCTTTTTTGCTCCTCTGCCTTTCTTTTATGCTTCTCCACTTAACTATTTCCTTCTTTGCCTTATTGCCCCTTTATACTCCAACTGATCCTGATTTGCTCCTTTGTTCTCAATGATAATTCTGGTGCTGCTCCTTTCTGCTCCTTTTCCATAAATGACAATATTTCCAACATGGGTTTCCTTCCACATTCAACTTTTAAGGTGAAAGGTTTATTTTTTTAATGTATAATATGTATTTTATTTGCCTCCTAGTTTTGATAAAATAAAGTTTTATTTTTTTTATTTATTATTTGAGATTTAGTTTATTTTAAAATTGGTAATTTTCAGAGAAATTATTCATGATTAATATTCTCAAAGTGAACCTTTAATTTTGATAATAAAAAAATTATTGAATAATGTGAGTGTTATGACTTTCCCATATCACATATCATGATAGATTCATTTTTGCAAAAGTGGTCAAAGACAATAAAATCATCATAATTGTTAAGGTTAGACTAGGTTCAAATGCAATCTTATTAGATATTATAAACTCTAGATTTTAAGATGAATTGTTTACAAGGTGATCATCCAATCATAATAATACTTTCTCAATAGATGGTCTTATTCTCTCGAGACAAGATACAAGATAGAGAAATTCGATATAGAAATCAACAATAGAAACTTTTAAAACTATTATAAAAGTATTAGTTTTGTGTGTGTGTGTGTGTGTAACTAAGAAATATACCAATAAGTGTAGTCAATTAAGTGCAGCTCAAGTCATTAAGATGAAATTTTTTATCCTCCCTTATCTAGGTCCAAATCCCACTTTGTGGCATTCTTTCTCTCTTCATGAGCCAATTATTGACTACTAACCTACCCTTGAGTCATAAATAATTTAATTTACCCTAGGTACCATCCTCAAAATGAGGATAAGTAGTCAATGGGTTTCCTTGGAAACTGTTGTCACGTACCTAACCCCCTAAACCATGTTAGGAAGGTAGGGTAATCAAATTATCCTCTTAATTGTCTTTCTTAACATCAATTTAAAGCCAATTCTAGCTCAATGTTGTATTCTACCCAGCAAGAGCTTTCCAACGACTATATTCTTACTCGACTCTAAGCTCTAAGTAGTGAGCTATGGCCTTTTGAAGTTCCTTAAGCATTTTCCCCTGTACTTGATGATGTCATCATGCATACATGGCACAGGATCCCATGTGGCACTGTATGGTGACACATTATATAGTGTATGGATGTTTTCCCACTTTCACAAATTTTGAGGGAAGTTTAGAAATTTTAGCCCATGTGACATATTGCATCCTCAATATTTATCTCATTGTTCCAAACAAAATCACATGTTGGGATACATCACATCCCAAATTTTTTCTCCTTTCCAATCTATCACACTATATATTTTTATAGTTTGATGCATTGCACCTAAAAAATATTTCATCCATACAATAAGGGCCTTTCTCATTTTATCATGTCACAAAAAAATTGTTTTCCTACGAAAAAAGAGGCCCTTCACCTTTATTGCATCAAATGAAAATTTCCTTTTTTGTAGTATATTGCACCATAAATTTTTATAGTGGGATACAACACATCACACCAAATTTATTTTTGTGCGATGCTCAACTTTCTTCCTCCTTCTCCTTCTTCTTCTTTCCATCCTCTTATTCTTCCTTCTTCTTTTTCTCTTTAGTCATGGCATGTCACGCTTAAAAAAATTTAGGTGTAGTGAATTGCACTAAAATAGATTTGGTGCAATGCATCGCACCTCATCCAACCTTCATTTCAACTTAATAATAGAAGAATTGAATTCTTAATTTTTTATCATTCAATGAATTTTGTCATAACATTTTTTTTCAAAGAAACAGTCGTAGGATTTCTATTAAAAAGCAAAATATGGTTTATGTGCTAGAACCCTTACATAGTTGATATAGTTCCATCATAATCCAACATTTTGAAGTCCACTACATATGCAATCTACGCTTATGGATTTTTTTGTCAAAAATTCTAAATATATGCCTACTATATATCCTGAAGTAGATGCCTAAATACATGCAAAATTTGCACAACAATAAAAACTAGAGTTTAATTGAGGATTGTCCAAAAACATGTCAGTAAGATATATCTTCATAATTATTTTGACTAGTTTAGAGCTTGATCCAACTTTCCTATTTTTCTCATTTCATTTTCATCAGGTTTGGTATCCATTGGAACTAGATACAACCTAGCAACAAACAAATCCTCCATCTCTGCCATTTTGCATTGAAGAGTTGGAACGTCAGTCCTCAACTCATGTTGAAGCCGATAAATTTTTATTTGCAGAAGTTCAAATTTGGAATTGACTATCAATTGGAGATAATTGTGAGCCTTTTCCTCAACTTGTTGTCAATGCTTGAGGGAGAGCTACATGTGTTTCATATCCTCGAGGACCCTATCCGAATTTGAATTGATATCGATGGATTTTCCATAATAGAATTGTGAAACGTCAACACCAATTTGCAGGGACGAGCTCTGTTATACATTGTGATATTAGAGCCA
Source organism: Pinus albicaulis (assembly GCA_034641835.2). Lineage (NCBI taxonomy): Eukaryota > Viridiplantae > Streptophyta > Pinopsida > Pinales > Pinaceae > Pinus > Pinus albicaulis. Next base: position 106,831 of record JAXQQM020073986.1, read on the forward strand.
AGTCATGCAAATTTTAGATCATAGAGAAAGAAAGAGCCCATGTCAGAGACTGTGTAAACCATCATGGTTGTTGTTAATCTACTTTATGATCATTTAATGTGAGGTTGATACCTCCATGAGAAAATGGCTTCGAATTTCTTGCATAAAGAACCACTTGCTACAGAGTAGATAGGGAAATGGCCTTGGTATGGGGTGAATTAAATGCCCCATTCTCGTCCTGCTAATTAAATGGAGCCCAATGCTGGACTGGAGATACACAAGGCATTTGAAGAGAGAATTTGCGATCCAAGTATTAAAATTGAGTCGACAGGGATACACCATGGGGGATGATTGAGGCATGTCAGAGAATGATGACCTCCAAAACTTGAAGACCCTAATATCTAATACAATAATTCTCTAATGATTTCTTTCTCACATTAAATATTTGTCTTTCCTCTTTAATAAATCTTCATTAATGAAAATTAATATTTCACATTTGTAATGTGGGATCATCACGAAAATGGAGTGATTATTTGATATTATTTATTCAACTCTATAGTTCCTTGATTCATCCTTGTTCCTTTCTTTTCTAATGAATCTGACATGAAATTTAAATTTCTTAAAACATGGAAGAGGTTTACCTGCTCAAATTCCTGGAGTTGGAGAAGTATCCTTAGCTTCATGCTATATTTAATCAATATGGGACGATGTTTAGCCTTCAATACTCTCTGAATCACTATAATTCAATCACCAAATATCATAATTTGTTGAATTTTCATTTCAATGGCTATATTTATACCTTGCCAAAGAGCGACCAACTGTGCGTGATTATTGGTTATTGTTCCCAATCCCCACACATATATTGTAACTCAAATTTTCCATCGGGTCCAAGAATCACCCCTCCCTCTCCTGCCACTCTTGGAATTCCTTTCGATGCTCCATCGAAGAATAGCGAGAATTGATGTTGTTTAACTATCCAATTTTGAAATTTTGCCAAATCTTGTTTGATAGAAATAGGTTTCTTTCTAGTCGGGTGAAACTTGAAGTTGCTAACATGATTTGATGGGGAACCCACCCTCAACCATTCTCTTTCAACATAGGTAATTTCTTCTAATTCAGAAGGTTTGAAGCCTCGAGAAGTTATTTCTTCAAACATTATAGAGGACACCTTGAGGGCTACTTTGGGGGAACTTATTTTTCATTTTTAAAGATTATGGAATTTTTTGCTATAAACCAATATATATATATATATATATATATATATATATATATATATATATATATATATATATATATATATATATATATATATATATATATATATATAAGTTGCAAAAATCTCCCCCCAATCACTTGGAATTCATCTATTTGAGTTAAATTCTCAAAGGCTACGTGCCAAACTTCCAGGGAAAAGGGGCAAAGCTAAAATAAAATATGCATATTTTTTTCTGTGTCCATACACAAGGGGCATCAAGAAGGGCCTTGAATACTTATTTTTTGAATATTTTCAGCAGTTAATATTTTTGTGATGCGCTCGATTCCATCAAAATATATTTACCTTTGGAATGCCATCCCTTAGCCATATTTCTTTCCAAAGCCTAACTTGAGGAGGATGACTTGATTACTTTACAAGATAAGCATATCCTTCTTTAACATAGTAGAGATGAATATGACTCAATTTCCAAAATATAAGATCACAATCTAAAGGAGAGATGGGGCCCATGTCTTTAAGCTTTCGAACAAATATCTCGCATTGTTTATGGGGGATAGTAGGAATTTTTATGCAGGACCAACCAAACCATATTCTTGTTTCATCCCATGAAGCGATATCCTTGATTTTTTTCAGTCCCTTATTAAGTATCCAATATACCAACTCTCATAGTTTTGTTTGGTTCTTTAATGGACCTTTCTAAAAAAAATTATCATCCCACATATTGATACGAGCACCATTGCATGTCCTCCAACTTAGATTATCAGTCACGAGGCAGGTTATTTTTTTGCACAATTTCCATATTTTGGAACCAAGGCCGGTCCAATCTATTAATTATGCTCTTAGAAGGCAGTTTCTATGAAAAAAAAATAGGAAGCCTTGCTTCCACATTCCTAAGAATCAAATATTAATCTCTACACTATTTTAGCCCCAAGGGCCACGTTCATAAGTATCTTTAATTTCCAATCCCCAAAAATATTTAGGAAGTCGAAAACTATTCTAGTGTACTAAGTCATTTTTTTTTCATTATGTTTACTAACTTGCCACAAAAACTTGCAACTAAGAGTATTGATATAATTAATATTTTCTTTTGGAGCCAAGAGGCCTGAATAGAGGTAGATTGGGAGTGATGATAATATGACTTTGATCATCATAATTCTTCCAGCTGGATTTAGCCATTAAGCACCCCAAGCTTGTATTCTTTTTTTATTTTATTTTTTGAATGACCTTGTCCCAATCCTATGTGCTCGCCTTCCCAACAAAGATATGAATGCCCAAATATTTAAAATTTTCCTATCTAGTGCCTACTTGAAATTCTATCGAGCTTGCAATCTCATGAACAGTGGCATCAAAGCAATTCAAACCAAACAACTGGCTCTTCTTTTTGTTGATTAAACCCCCTGATAGATCCAAATGGCAGTCCAAAACTAACCTGTAACAGCCCTGGTGAAAATTCCATGTAATAAAGTTAAAATAATAACCACAGTTGATGGGACACTTATTCCAAGTTGAATGTTGGGAAAAACATCCTAGTGTGGGTGTTCACATGGTTTATTATGGCTAAAGAAATCGGTATATGGCTAAGGCATTAAAGAGGCAAAAAGTATTTTTGGTACATTTATTTATGAAAATAATGGAAATTAGGAGAAAAGGGAGATGAAAGGTCACGGGTTGCATGTGAGGAGGAAAATGAAGGAAAATAATGGAAAATAGAGAAAATAGAGGCCTCATCTATAAAAAGGCTTTTGAGGATCAGTTGGTACCTTTGGGCCAGTACATTTTTGGAACTCTCTCATTATTCTCTCTCTTTGTCTCTCATACTATTGGATACTTAGAGTTTTATTTGAGTAATCTTGGAGAGTGTGGATACTTGGTGATTTGGAGCAATAAAGCAAAGAAAGAGCAGCAAAGTGCAAGCAGGCATCGGGATCAGCAGCTATTGTAGGATTTGATTGTAACTACCAAGTTACATGTATGTTTTCCTCACTAGTTTTGTAATGCATGGTGTATTCATGTGGATTTTCCTAGCCTTTCCATTTCCTGGATAGCCATGGTGTTGTATGTTTATTTCCACTACTTTTTTCCTAGTTAGTTCTCATGATTCCTTTAGTTGTGGCTTGAGTTATTAGTTCCTAGAAGCCTTGGTTGGAAAAATGCTTTGGAAGCCCAGCAAAAAACTGGGTTGAATTACTAATCCTGGAAGCGTTGGTTGGACAAACACTCTGGAAGTCCTAGGTGGGTTGAGTTACTAGTCTTGGAAGACCTAGTTTGAAAAACGCTCTGGAAGCCCTGTAACAGTTGGGTTGGAGTTACTAGTCCAAGAATACCTGGTTGGAACAACCACTCTGGAGCCCTAGAACAACTTGGATAGAGACCAATCCATTATGGTTGTGATGTCTGACCATGAGGTGGAGTCATTAGTTAAGGATTGAGGTGGGTTGGCCTCTGGAATCCCTAGATTGATTTTAATTGATGTGTTTGATGAGATCCCATATTCATGCTTTTAATATGGCACGGGGGTGATTGGATGAAGTGAGACTTCACTTAGCCAATCTATGGTGAGGTGGAACATGAAAGTCCCATCTCCGTTTGGTTTTTACATTCAGTAATGAAGAGCTCATTCCTTTTTTATTGGGTATGCGAATGTACTGGTTTATGTATGGATTTTATTGTTCTTGTATCCCTTGTATTTATATGGTTATTGTGTTGGTTATAAGAATGTATTTGATCAGTGATGATGTATGCTCTATCCATGTTTTTACCTGTAAATGAATGCATAATTTATCTATGGTCAAATAGGTTGTGTTGCAGCTAATGACGTAAGGGAGAAATGCTTCTTAGTGATTCTTAGATAATTATGAGACCCCTATGTTTAAATATGTTGTTTACACCTATAGATTCAATGTTTGTGATATGTTTGAAAAAATGCCTGTCGTGGTTAGCATGGGTCTGGTTAAGTCCTTGATGATATGTTTTCTTCTACATAATTGCTTCATTGTTATTTATCATGTATAAACTTTTCATGAAGTTCTAGGCAGTGACCTGGGCTCTGGGCCTAAAAAGGTGGTTCAAATCCCGGAGCCGTAGGCACAAAACTGAGCATTTGGGGCCCTACTCGCTGGCATGCAGTGTTATGGCTACGACTATAGCCTCCTAGGCGTTGGCATGCAGTGTTATGCCTATGACTATGGCTCAAAGAGGCAAAAAGTTCAGTGTGAACCCGGGGTAAGAAGCCTGGAAGGTTGGGTTAGCTCCTCGGGGTGTCATTAATGATGTACAAGGTCTATAGGTTGTGTTTTCCGTCGGTTCCAATTCCTTAAGGTCACATAGTGTTGATAATTTGGAGGGTTGTAGGTTAATACAAATTCTCTTCTTGATAATTACTTGTGAACTTACTTGAGGTACGTATGCCTTCTCTTATTTTAGTTAACTTAATATTTCATCAAGTCAATTATCAAAAACAAAAGACACAAAGGTTAGGCTCCTAGAGCCAGGGAAAAACCTCTCCCTCTTGGAGATGAAAACCCGCAAAGAATTCTTCTTATAGATCTTCAAATGAGAAGTACCATGACCTAGACTTAGATCCTTAACCTATGAATGCCTCCAAGACCTTGTCGTTACTTCTTTGACTGCCTCCAACACTTATCCTTCTCTTCTGCTCCAATCTGCACTGACCTGTACTAGTACTAAAGAACTCAGTCTCTAATTTTCACTTCTTATTACTTAGTCAACTATTGGAGATTGAATCTTCTTCACCTTGCATACACTTATAACCTTATTCCTTTAAGACTGCTTTCTTCTTTAGGTCACTGCCTTTAGGTATTGTAGGTGCATCCACAGTCTAACCTTAGGAAAATTAGTAATTCCTTCTTCAAAAAAATCTGAACCTTGAATTTTCTTATGATTCAGGTTCTTTGCTCTCCTTGGTGTCACAAGGGAGTATGCAATACTTCTGTGATATCTGTAGATTCTTCCTTGAAAAAAAATGTTGTGATATCTGCACTGTAACCCTGTACCAGATCTCAGTGATATGCACTTATATACTTCTTTAATTATGCACCTTTTTAACCTTCTGAAATCTGCAAATTTATCCTCTGAAATCCCCACTTTCACCTTTGAATAGTTCGCAATTTTTCCTGTGGAAATCACAGAGAAAATCCATAATTTTTCTTGTCCTGATGAGCCGCAGTGACTGGGGTATATATAGTGCACATTCTGGCTTTTAGGCCGACCTTACAACAAACTTTTAGGCTGACTAGTAGGCTGACTTCATTACTGATTATCAACCAACTTTATTACATCATTTCCAGCGTTGAATGAGAGTTGCCTTGAGGGCTGTTATGAGTCTTTCTTCCACAAGGTTTTGGAGGCATTCTTCAAACTAGATACTTCGTAATCATGACTCTTAATTATACTAGAATACAAAACCCTATAGACATCAAGAAGAAGTCTATCTACATAATAATAAAATCTTGCTCATGAAACCCATGAAGCAAGTACAACAAGAATACATTTCATTATCTTTGACATCTTCTTTACATATATACATAATTACATAGTCAACATAAAGACTGGCCTATTTACACTTTTCAACACATAGGAGGTTGAATCTCATTATAGTAGCCTCTCGTCGCATGTTTACCCTGGTTGGATGGTTACTTGGGTAGATGTGGGAAGTGGGTGTTACAGAGTGGTACCAAAGCATTGTTCAACCCTTGGATGGGATGGGCGGTGTGTTGGTCATGCTTTTTTGTTAGTTGCATATGTGTTTCTCATAACTATGATTTATGTGTTTTTTGCATCTATGTTGTGTTTTCCGTGGTGGCAGTGATGTCACCATGGATGGGTTGATGGTGTTGTTGTCAACATGTTGTCATGTGTGTATGACTGATTGTGTGTTGTTCATGATTTTGTATTGTCTGTGCACAATTACTTACATATTGTTACATGTTGTATAAGCATTGCATGTTTATGATAGATCACATATCGGTCATGCTTGTGTATTTTCCATGTATCCTTGCTTATGTGATGTTATATGTTAATCATGCATTGGCCGTTCATGTTTGGTTATACATGGAAAATGGGTATGTGGTCAAGTTTTCATTGGTATGGTTGGGATTTTCATGCATTGGGTCATGGTGTGTATTTGGTATGATTATGCATTGATGATTGGACTCCAACTAGAATGATGTTTATGCACTACTATACCATGTATTATGAGTTTATATGTTGTTATGGTTATGTATATACATGTATTTCACTGATTGGTTCTTCTTCTTTACATAAATTCATAATTACATAGTCAATATGAAGATCGATCCTAGTTGCACTTTTCAATACTCCCTCTTAACTAGGGAGGTATTCATACAGGTACATGGTCACTTTCAAACTGAAGAATATCATAAGAAGAATCGAATTGGTAAACACATCTGTATAGCATTATATCAACCAAAATTTTCCTAGTGCAATGCCTTGACTAAAAGCTCCATCTCTCAACAATAAAATGGGTTACAATGCTAGTGAGACACATGACTTATAGACACCATATTCATTGTCTCTCCAAGGTACATACTCCACCTGGGTGTTCCCAAAGTATGACCTTCTTGGACTATTCTTCTCTTAGGTAGCTAGCCCTAAAAAAATATCGGTCCTCGACTACTCTTATCTTGAATTCCCTAACACATTCTCAAAGAGTATCGAATGCTAGATCATTACCCAATCCTCCATTATGTCTTCCCAAGTGAAGACCAAAATGATGTGTTTCTCTCCCTCTCAGCCAGAGAGGACCTATTCCACAAGGTAATGTACTAATTCCTGTATAAGGAATGTACCCAAGCTCATTCTTAGGAATTACCCAGTTTCTTCCAAGTAAGAAACTGATCACCAGGCTCCCTCTCAATCAGGGATGTGCAAAAACAATGGTGATACACCCAGCTACTCATGAAGAATTCCTCCTCTCAATGTCATGGATTTCAATCTTGATTAATCTTCAACTTTAGCTCCATAGGGCACAGATCATCCATCACTTTAATTCATGAGTCATGTCATCTACGAGAAAGTGATTCATATATATTTCTTATCTGGTCCACCTTTTATGCCATGCTTATTTCTTCGAATCATCTCCAAGGATCATACATCCTTTCTCATGATTAGAAGTCCTACACAATTTCATCTAGATAAACATATACATATGAAATTTTAAAACAAAATTTACCTCAGTGGTGATCTTTCACCATGACATCTTCTTGTAGGCATCGACATCCTTTATTCATATTGACACATCTCCTAATGATATGTTTTTTCAAGGGTCTTCTTCTTTACCAAACTTCTTATTAGAGTCTACATATCCTCCCAGGAGATATTCTAGTCACATCTTCTTGGCTTCCAGATGATAACTTCCTCTTGACATGGTTGCACTTCATGATCTCTTCTTTTCTGCGCATTTTCATTCCCAGGAACTTACAATTTCCAGTTCCTTGTTCTTATACAACCACCTCATATTCCATATGACGATATAATATGTTGATTTCATCTGTTAGTGCACTATGAGAGATCCTCCTTCATAGATTATACTTCTAAATATATAATTCAATTACCTGCAACCATATGACATGACTTCACAATATTCAATGTTAGCATATAAATATATATATACCTCATACCTTTTTCATTTGAGTCATCCTGTAGTAGTTTTACTAGAATGAAGAGCTTCATTCCCTTGACCTGCTCTATTAATATGTCATCACATCCAAGAATTCTCGTAGTCTTCAAAAGCGATCCTCATTTACTGATCTTGAAATCATATCACTTTGATTACTGAAAAAAGACTCCCACCTAACTGAATCAGCAACATCGAAGTATTCATATGTATCTCTAATACATCTTTTAATTTCCTCTAGACATTCAAAATAATTTATCTCTCTCTTCTGCCTTCGTGCATTATGGAGTTCAGAAACTGACTGTAATAACAATATCTTTGATGAAAACATTGGACGCTATGGAATGAACTTCAAAAATGCTAAGCCTGATGATGGTCCCCATTCTTCAATAGTTGATACTTCTTGCCCCATATAAGTGTTATCCCATCAATTTTTTTGATACGAAATTGATGCTGGAAGCTAATGTCGTTAAGTTTTTCAATGCATTTCTCCTCACCATGCGATCCAAAAATAAACCTTCGCATGTCAATAGTTTCTTCCAACACATGAAAAACAGGCTCTGGAATGTACGATTTCTTAATACATTCAATTAATGATGGCAGGCTCGCAACACCTTTCCTCCTCAATGTTACAGAAAAACGACTGAACATTTGATCAAAATGATCATGAGTATGCCCAACAAGAAGGAAACCAACCTTTATCTTTTTAAAAATCCCCAATTCAACAAGCATGTTTAGATACCCAAAAAGAACTTGATTTTTGTTCTCACGACTTGTGTTGTCTAATTGTAAATACAAAACTTCAGGAAGAATCCCAGACCAATGAGTAACCACATCATGGATTATAGTTATGGTCAGATTTGCATCATTGTGAATATTTGGAGCTATGAAGAAAACTCTTGGAAACATCTTCTCATTAAATACCATACAACCAACCAAGTGAAACTGAATGAAATTTTCCTCCTATAATTTTTTTGGCGTGCGGAAAAAATGTGGAAGAAGTGTTTTCTTTTGGTCCATACCATCAATTATCAATCCCAGATATTTATTTGGATGATCATAACACTTCTTTCGATGTTTATACAACTTTTGTCTTTCACTTGTTTGCTGATTTCGATGGTCTTGAAGTTCTTTGACAACAGAATCTGTACATAAAATAAAAGAAACATATGAATAAATATATTTTCATAGCTGATAAGTATCAAATTTTAAAAAACAATGTTTTGAACACATACCTCTTTCTGCCCCTTGACATTTATCTCTTTTTGCTTTAAGAGAAGCACATGTGCTGCAAATCCCCATCCTTGTCTTCTTAGGAATACAAACATTGTTGAATTCAGTTTTCCATATCCTTGTAAAATAAGAATATGTAATAAAATTACCAATTCCTTCAACAACTTCTGCATAATATTTGTATAACATGAATATTTCTCGTCTCAAGAAATTATCTGGAATATGTATTGTGTCTTTATTTGGCATACACTCTCCATGATTTGAAAATAAGTCTTTCATCCATGTCTTAGCAATATTTGCAAACGGCCCCCACCTCCCGTTTATAATGTGCTTCTGAATAATATGTGGGATCCCTTTCCAATCTATCCTGGATTCTTGACAAACGACAATTACCAATTGGATATAACATTTTGAACGCATTTCTGCAAAGCAATACATTCCCAATATGATAATCATAACCTGCTAGTGTAGATTGCATGCAACCCACTAAATATGAATTTTGCATGCTTTTATTCATTGACATATATGTTTTCCTTTTCCGCAAAGCAAAGTTGAAATCCATATTTTTCAAGAAATCCCTTCGACAACATGCACTTGAAATCAAATGAACAACAGAACTTTTTGTCGTGAGATATTTTGTCCTCGCCCTTGTATAATTGGAATGCTTTGGATTGATATGAAAAGGTCTACTCCTACTCCTAGTTGCAATATTTTCTTGCAACGGCTTCATCATTCCATCATCCTTTGTAAAATTAGTTTCATCACCATTAGAAGGAATATTATCCCCACTATCATCATCCTCAACATAGTTAAGAAATTCATCAACATCATTGCATGGAAAATTTTCTTTACCATCATCAGTTGAAGAAAACATTTCACAAGAATCATCGGCACTTTTGTAACCCTGACTCAAAAGAAATTCTTCACCATCTTGACCCATGCTTTCAAATTCTTCCCTGGGAGGATTCAATTCTTCATCACTATGAGTGTCTTTGAAATGGTCACTTGGAGAAAATGCAATATTCAGATCTGTGCCTCTAAAATTATCATTTGCAAGAAACTCTTCATCCTCCCCTTCCTCAATGGCACTCTCATAATCCTTGGGATTAGGCATAAGTGGAAGCTTTGAATTTGTATTCACTAGAATTTCTTCATCCTGCCCCTCCCCTTCCTCACTAAAGCTCTCATAGTCCTTAGGATTGGGAATAAGTGAATGCCTTGAATCTATATTTATTGGAAATTCTTTATCCCCCCCTTCATCAGTGGTTAAATTATAATCGTTATGATTAGGATGAAGTGAAAATTTTAGCTTTGGAAATTCATCCCCGTCTTCAAAATGGCTATCCTAGATTAGGATGAAGTATATTTTGATCACTGAATTCTTCTTCATTTACACATAATTCCTTCAGGGACGAAGTGCATATTTTGATTCTCTTGCAGTCTTCTTCATTCCCCTCTTTCATCTGTGTGGTGTCGACATAATCCTTAGGATTAAGACGAAGTGGAAATTTTGACTCTGGAATTTTTTCATCCCCCTCTTCATCAGTGGTGCTTGCATAATCCTTAGGATTAGGACGGAGTGGATATTTTGACACTGTAAATTTTTCATTTTCCTCTTCATTAGTGGTGTTGGCATAATCCTTAGGATTGGGACGAAGTGGATGTTTTGACTCTGAAACATTATCATTCCCCTCTTCATCAGTGGTGCTCACATAATCCTTACGATTAGGACGAATTTGATATTTTGACTCTGGAAATTTTACATCCCCTTTTTCATCAGTGGTGCTGGCATACTCCTCAGGATTAGGACAGAGTGGATATTTTGACTCTACAGATTCTTCATTCCCCTCTTCATTTGTTGTTCTCATATAATCCTTAGGATTAAGCTGAAGTGGATATTCTTCATCTTCCTCTTCATCAATGGTGTCCTCATAATCCTTGGGATTAGGACGAAGTGAAACTTTTGACTCTGCAATTTCTTCATCATGCCCTTCATCACTGTTGCTTTCATAATCCTTAGGATTAAGAGTAAGTGGTATAACTGGCGCTCGATTTTTTGACTCTCTATTCATGGTGGATGAACTCCCGTTATATTCATCACTCTGAATAGAGTTGTTGTGTGACGAAGATGTTGATGTTCTAGAAAGAAAAACTTCGTTATCAGAAGAAACCATGGCTTCCAACAAGAATAGGTTGAATGATACAAATTCCTCTCCCACTTACAATATATAGCTTAAAGACTGAAAATTTCCCTCCAAAAAAATTCGCGAAAAAATTTCCCTCCAAAAAAATTCACGAAAAACTTTAACTATTTTAATTATAATGACTACATGTAAATATTTTAAATTTTTTATTTTAAACTTACGTTATATTCATCTAAAATATATTTCAAATTTTTTTTTAAAATATTCCTTTCATGCATGTCTTCGAAACTAAAATAATTTTCTTATTTGAATAGTTTAAGATTGACTACATGTAAATATTTACAAAAATAACATGATGTAAATATTAACTATTTAAACTATAATTAACTACATGTACACATTTTAGATTTTAAAATTTAATCGCATGATTTTAAACATTGATTACATATAAATATTAACTATGATAACTAAATACAAATATTAACTATTTTATCTATAATATTAAATATAATTAACTACATGTAAGTATTTCATATTTTAATTTTTAATCTGAGATTATATTTGAATTATTCAACATTTAGTACATGTAAATATTAAATAAAATATTAATTATGATAACTACATGCAAATAATAAGTAGTTTAACTATAGTATGAACTATAATAAATTAAATGTAACATTCAGTACATGTAAATATTAATTATGATAACCACATGCAAATAATAAGTATCTTAACTATAGTATGAACTATAATAAATTAAATGTAAATATTTTAAATTTGAAATTTTAATCCCAAATTCATTAAACAGTAAATCAATCAGACAATATACGATATTTAAAAGGAATGATTGTTTCTATTCATCACATCACATCAAGTTTTCTGGTATTTGTTAGAGCAAATTTCTGGAGGTGTTGCGTTGGCATTGGTAACTTTGTGGAGGCATTGCATTGGCATTGGAAGCTTTGTGTCGCTATTGGTAATTACCAATAGCGACACAAAATTTAAAAAAAAAATATGTATTTTGTGTCGCTATATGTATTCCTCTATGCATTATTGTAAGGATGATTCAATTTTTTATAAATTATTGATCATTGACATGTTTTATTTTATTTCACAGGATTTTGTTCCGAGTCTTTCAAACATGTTTGATGGTATTTATATGTTGGTGCCAAATGTTATAGATGTGATCAAAACTTTCCACAAAGACAAAGCAGAGGAAAGGAGATTGAAGCAAAGAGCAATAGCTCATGACACTGCAACAGTACAAAGAGGGGATCAACCAAGTGTCACTAAGGTGGGTCAATCTAATAAACTTAAACATGTTTCTTTTGAAGGTGTCGAACATGAAACAAAAAATTATGATAGAATTAGTGAGGAGGAGATGAGAACTATTGTGCAAAAGAAGAAAATAGATCAGACACCAAAAAGAAAAATTTCCAAAGATCTCTCTCTTGTACCTCATAGAGGAGAGCTTGTTTATAAAGAAACTGATATGTTATCCAATAAGGATAGGAAATCAAATATTGGTGAACTTGTAAAGGTCGTGAGCAGCAGTGAAGAACAAATTGAAAGCTCTTACGGAAGCAGAGAAATCATAACACCAGGTACTGAGTTAGAGGATGGCATTATTAAAACAAAACAAAATGCTATTCGACAAGAGTTGAGGAAGAATAAATTAATTCTTGGTGGCCAAACATTTGAACTTAATGTTAACCAATTTTATGGCTCAGATGAAGGGCAATCTCAATATCAAATTAGAAAGGCCCATCACCTACATGTGCATAATCTGAAAACATTGTTCAAGTTCAATCCATATGCGCATGTGGTGGATTATGTGGTTCTTGTCGATCCATGTCAGGTTCCCAACAAACAAGCATTTGACAAGGCAAAATGTTTTAATTATAAATATTATGTAATTGGAGGAAACCATTCAATAGAGGCTAAAAGACAATTGATTGCAGAATATCCCAATAACTATCTTTTTCAAACAGTGAAATGCATCATTTACGCTGGCTTAACAGAAATGGAATCAAAGTTATTGGCATGGGATCATAATGCAGATAATGAGTATAGAATGAAAATGACTCTCATCCAAAGGGTCAGATTTATTCATAATGAATTCATAGAAAAATGTCGTGGGGATAAGACAGAAGTTAGTGTAGCATTTCGAAAGGAATGTTTAATGGAAACAGGTTATCAAATTGATGAAAAAAAAGCAAAAGATGGAAAATTGAATACAAATCTCTTCAGAGGCACAGATAACATTTTTCAGTTGGCATTTAGAAGTGGGGAGGTATGGGATTTGATTGATGACATTTTTGATCGATGGGAGAATATTTCCATAAAAAATCAGAAAGTTAAAAAAAGTAAACCCATAATATGTACCAACAGTAAGGGGGGTCCTGAAATGAAGCAGCTTCCAGAGGATATGACTATTACACCTTGGAGAACAATGCAAGGTGTGAAGCATGATAAATTAGTCAAATCAGTATTAGCCCGTGTGAAGTCGGGTGAATTATCAATGGAAGAAATGTGTGCAGAGTTTCAAAAGTAAGTTTCTTGAATTATTTCTTTCATTATAATTTTATTTTAAATAAAACATAATGATGTTGGTAGAATTTTTTATACATGTCAATATATTAACGTTTTTAACTTGATTTATTCAGTCAGAAAATTTATATGAAAATACAAGAACACATGGTTAAAATGTTGAATGAAGAAAGTTGGGATGATGTTGTACGCAACTACCCAGAAGCAAGTTCTACATCAACACTAAAAGAGTTTTATATTGCATTCAATAAGGTATGTTGATTTATAAATTTATTTTATTCATATTTGAACTATTTTTATTTTATTACTTATACATATCTATATATATATTTTTATGTCATTAAAGATGTCGAAGAGGGATGGAAATGGAGTACCAGATACTTTCAAAAGATTTATTGAAAAAATTAAGATGGAGAACATGAGAAGGAAGCGTCTTATGAATGTTGAACTAGACCCTACTCTTAATCATTACATTTGGAATGGGCTCGACAGTGTCCAATATCAGATAATACAATGTGACTGTGAAGACATTGCAACACTAATACCTAAAAGGGAGTATGGCCTAGTTATTGCAGATATTCCTCATGGTTTCAATTTCCCAGACATTGAATATGATAGAGAACCATATACTTATCAAGCTTTTAGTAAAGTGGTTACGGGTTTTCAAGAAGTGACAACATCACCACTTTGGCGATTTGTGACATTTCATTCAGACACACAGTTTCCAATGTTATTAACAAGCTTAAAGGGTAAAGCAAACTCAAGGATGCAACTTACATTGTAAGATTTTGAAATTGTATGTTTGATTCCTCCTAAAAAAATTTATTCATGTAAAATTTAATTGAACTTTTACTATGTTATGTAACAGGCAAAAGTCAAATATTGTTTCTTCCGAAGATCAACCTATTATAAATGATTGTGAGTTCATCCATGTTGAATGTAGGACAAAAGAGGATAGCTATAAGCATATTATTATGAATCAAGTAGATGGGAAGAGTCATAGTCAAGTATTGGTTTATGATGCAGTGGTAAGAAAACTAACATATGAGGATAAAGATGCAAAAGGAGATATAGTTAACATTTATCAAAAACCACAATCATTGATTAACTATCTTATAGATCTATGTTCAAATGAAGGAGAATGGGTTTTGGATTTATTCTCAGGTTCAGGTAAGTTTTAATATACAAATTTAAATTTAAATATTGTCTTTTTTACTTTTTATGTCTCCATAGTAATTTTCTTACTTATTTTTTGTGTGCTTGATGATTAGGTACAACACTAGCATGTTGCCTACAAAAAGGAAGAAATTGCATTGCCATTGAGAAAGATCCAGTTCAATGCAAATTTATTCAACAAGGAATTAACGCTCTTAAATTCCTTCCAGATGCGAAGCAAGAAGTTGGTTTGAGGAAAGGAGATTTTAATGAATCACGTGTGGCAAAAAAAGCAAAGGAACCTCAACCACTATTATATGGAATGATTGGAAGGGGACACTTTGGAAGATTTGCTGACATGAAAGATCCATTAGAAGACGACGATGATCAAAATGAAGAAGCAAATGCTGCGGAAGAAGCCATCAATGCTGTTCTAGATGATGTTGAAGATGTATTAGTTGATATTGTTGATGATGTTTAAGTTATGCTTGCAAACAAAGCTTATTTTTCAGAACTACTAATCAGATTTACTTTTAATGTTTAGACTTTGATATTTTATGAGAACAACCCCTTTTTTTGCAAAAAACATGTGATTGCTATTATTTTTTGACATAAAATTCAATAAAAATGTTGTTTTCTTAAGTTTTTTTGTTAAAATTCTCCCAAAAAATTAGTTTATTTAATATGTTTTTTTCAACAAAAACTCTGTAAAAGTGTATTTTTTGCATTGTATTTATATTGAAAAATTGTATTTTTTTGTCATATGGTTCAAAATATTGGTTTTTTAGCGATAATTTTTTTGATGTGTATTGAAAAATTATTTAACAATACATAAACATGTGGAAAATATAAACTTTAGAATATTGACCTTTTTTCTATCTTTTATGTATGTGAAAAAGTGAAGATATCATTACAAGTTTTTATTTTTAAAAAAAATATTTTTTTATTTTTAAAACACAAGTACATAAATGCACTTAAAAATAAACATCTCACAGAAGAAGAAGACATTAAAAAAATTATAGTGTCAAAATCAATGCTATAAAAAAAATGTTGGTGATTGATACACCACCACTATTAAAAATCACATAAAAAACACCACTAAAAAAAAATTAATTAAAAAAAAAAAAACAAAATGAAAAAACGAAAGTGCGAAAAACATGCCTGTAATTTTTTTTTTCGATCTCCGATCGCCACTTTTCTAAAATCAAAGCTGGATACTTCAAAAGTAGGTATATTGAGGTTACCTATTTCATCGGCAACATTGTTGACACACTTTCTAGAACAACATAGCAATGAAGTCACTAACATGACTCAACAAATAGGTAGTATTACCTTCTTCTTCACCCTTAGCAAATCGACACCAAAATGGCATGAATTGCACATGACCATGCTTGGAACCCTCCACTGTCATGAGCTATCTCAAGGAAATTCGTAACATAATCAAGAATCCGCACTTACCTTCCAATATCTATTATCGTTTCAAGCAATCTTCCTCGAAGAGGTCTGGTAAAAGGCTTCGTACAAAGACTAACGTTCAGTATTCACCGAACCATCCTTTTCTTTGTTTTCAATCTCATACATACACTCGCCCAACACCTACTCTTCCTCCTCTTTGTAGATATGAATGGAAACAGGGGGCTTCCATTCACACACATGGTTTCCTCCGCTAGAAACACACCGATGTCGATAGCCTCAATTGGAACGACCAAAAGTTGACAAATAAAAGTGCTATTTTGATCAACACATTTCGCTTGGAACCATTGACCGCTCAACACCCGGAACCTTATGTACACCGTTTCCTGTTGTAGCATGATCCATGCATCCTCCAACACTATAAATATTATTTGTGTGTCCTCTCATATTCTGTGACTACAAAATGTAATCAGCATTCAAAGGCATACAAAATGCCATCCCTCGTCCTCGCCTTCGCAGTAAGAAAGGCTCCTACTCTTACCACGATATGGAGTCTATAATTTGCATCCTACATCTTTCACTGACATTTGATGGGGATGATGAAAGGCATACGTCCCAACCCAGAATGACGATAGGGCGAATGTCGACAACTTCTGCATGTTATCCTATTCGGAGAGAAAACATCGATTTCCAACTACTTTGTATCAAAATTTTGAGTCTTCAAATTCACATCTTGAAATATGTAGCGGTAAAGGAGAGACAAAACTTAAAGCTACCACTAGAAATCGTCACGTTCTCGCAACCGTACACCCCAAAGCACTCGTTCTCGCAACATTCAGAAACTTTAATAGAAACAATTGACCGTATTGACAGGCACACAAAGAGACATGCCACATTCTCCGCAAACTTCCTTCTCACTCTCGAGCGCTTCTATTTGTTTCTACCAATTTTTAGTCAAACTTATTTTAGACGTTTTTTCATGCTCAAGGGTGCCCCTCAACACCACCCTTCTATTGTAGCATACATGAATAGACCTTCATTCACTTGGAAATGTTCTTTAAGCCACACATTTGTGGTCCTTCTTTACTCGCCGAAAACATTGCTAGTGGAAACACATAAACACTCCAAACATTGCTCTTGTCCTTCCTCACAGCAACCCATCCCTTTATTAAATCGATGCTCATGTATTCTTCTTTTTTTATTGGAGTGAAATACTTCTACAATTCCCTTTTCGCACACCCCCAACGGATGTTGGCTCCACCGATGAAGAAACTGTTTCACACTAGGAACTTAAGTAAGACACATATTGCAAGGGACATGTCCACTGTACCGAATACCCTCAACTTCTTTACTCGATGATACCTACTCTCTTTTCCATGCCCTCTACCCCGACTCTGTGATATGAATGAATGACAATTTTTCTCAAATACACCAGGAACAACCTTGAAGTTTATGGGATCTTGAAAATGCTTGGCATTGTGACTTTGACTCAAACCAATTGGGCCCATACTACTATCCCCTCCACTTTGCAAGAGACAACCATAAATTTCAGAGTTCAATCACTCTTTCACTCGTATCCACCTCCACCCCCCTCCTCAATTTCCACACTCCCTCGACTCACTATCACCCACACAACAAGCTGCTTTGAACATTGTCCTTGCCCACCGAGACACCACTTCTACTCCATTTTCTTACTAGAATGATCATCCAAGGTACTGCTGGTATACAGGCAAGTCTTTCTCTTAATTGGTTAAACAAAGCTACATTCCTTTCCGAATTCACTTCCAACTTCAAACCCATATTGCTCCTACTTGATCTAATCGGTGTTGCAACATTCAACATTAATGCACTCACAATCCATTCTTCCCTCCCGTATCCCTATAGCCTGGGCAGCATCTCTTGAGGGGAAACCAATTCTACATCTCCAAGAACAAATTATTCATGCCAGTTACATTGCACCTATGAGATGAGTCAGACAACAAGCCTAAACTACTTTCTACCCACAGACGATCGCTAGGATGCATTCCTCTGACATCGGAATCACACTCTTTCTGGACAACTTAAACTATCATCCTCATTGAGATTCGGAAAGTACCTTCCGTGAAAGACATCCCCATGTATGTCAACACCTCACACAGAATGCCCTTTGCGCAGCTTCTCACAGCACGCGACTCTCTCCACGCATCTTCCGTCAACAAGGGGACCACTCCTTCGTTGTTTTTTCATCAACTTCACCTCCAAAATGAAACACCGGCCATCGAGGACTCGGGACCTTCTCATGGGAAGTGACTTCTCTTTATCAATGGAAGATGTCCAAGTATTCGACAATTCAATGCACTCCGTATCCAACCAACCAAGCTGCTATGGCATTGCATAACAAGAAAATGCTAAAACAATTGAACATGTCAAGAATAACACCTCTTGGTGCAGAGAGAAGAAACTACACCATCCTACTAACAACAAAGGAAGAAGATGAACAAAGCTGATGAAAAATTTCTTATTTGTAACAATGGTTAGGTTTTCTTCTCACATGTAACTTAGTGGGTTGAAGTGTGTCTTGTCAATGGAGCCCTTGGTAAAGTTGTTTCATTCTCATCCGCCTGAAGAAACCCTTGAGTTGCCATCATTTTTTGCTATTGACTTCTTCTAACAAAAGGCCCACCATGGGATGCGTTCAACCCAACCTATGTTCCATTTCCAATATCACGAGGTTCTCACAGTGCAAATGCCCTTTGAATGGCATGGGGGATTGAAAATACATAACTCACAGGGCATGACATTAATGGCGTTGCTAATGGACATTGGAGACATCGCACTCGGTCAAGGTTTAACATTCATCGCATCTCTAGAGTCAAAACCTTGAATCACCTCTCCGTATCTCTCCACCGTTCACCTTTAGTCTTTACCCTCGCATTCAAGATAATGCTTACGTGATACGTAGACAACAAGAGGAGTCCATTCTGACTTCAAATTCTATACAACCACCCAATAATGCACTCATACATCCATTGCCTTCAATCTTATTTCGTTAAAGAAGGTACTGACTCACTTACCCCATTCCCTTATCTATAACTTCCTATACTTGTATTAATTTTTACATTTCATCAATATTTTATGCTTTCTTTACTAAAAGTACTAATTCCCACATATCATATTCAAATAATTCAACAACTTCTTTTCCCCCTCTTTTAAAACTATCGAGATGGATAACAAGTACTTGTCCCAACTATATCAATACTTCAAGGAGCTAGAGCAACAACAATTTTCTTCGACATAAAGGCAAGACACCTTCGCACCCATCTTCCTTCTCCATCGTCTCCACCCAACTATTGACCTTCTCAAAAAAAATGAAGGCCTTCTTGCAACGATTATACATCTTCATGAGAGGGATATGAAGAAAACTTAGGTTCGCTGTAAGGGGCCCTCAATTATCATCTTGGTACTATCATAGATACAAACTGGTGTTGTCGTTACCATCACACCCTCCCAGACATACATTATCATTCAATACCAATCGGTTCAAAATAGCCACAAAACAAAAATTAAATGTGCTTTTTTTCAAATACTTTTGGATTGCAATGAATGCATGTTATGCTATTTACGTGTTTTTTCTTTCACCATGGTGGATGAAATATAGTTTGCAACTCTTCTCTATTTCGCAATATCAAATAAATGTATTAGAAACTAAAGCAACCATTTTTATAGGTCATTTTAACCTTGATAAATACATAACGCTTCTTTCAAGTTCATATAACCACCCACAATGTGATCACTATATCCACTTCTTCCAACCCCTTTCGTAGTTGTACTTACCACTCAATGTGCTCACATGCCCTTCTCACAAATTTCACTTTCTGTATTACTTTTTTCTTTTCATCAATATTTTGCGTTTTCTTTATCAAAACAATAATTCCCACATACCATTAAGCTAACGAACAACTTCGCTTTCCCCCTCTTTCGTACTGCTACCAAGATGGATAACAAGTACCTTTCCCGACTATATTGATACTATGAAGAGATATAAGGACAAAAAAGTTGCTCTTCTTGAGCAAGGCAAAACACCTTCCACGCTCGGTCTTCCTTCTTCACTGCCCTCCAACCAACTATTAACCTTCGAAAAAGATTAAGGCCTTGTTGCAACGCCTGTTAATAGTATTCCATGAAAGGGATACAACAAGAAAGTCATGTTGGATTTCCAATCCCACAATTCTCATCTTGGTGCTGTCAGATACAAACTGCTGTTTTCGTTGCCTCGCTCCCTCCTCGTACATATGATTAGCCGCTAGTTCAATACCACTTGTTCAAAGGAAATGTATAAAGAAAATGAATTGTGCTTCGTTCAAACACTTTTTGATTGCGAAAGAACAAATGTTATGGCTATTTGCTTGCACATTTTCTCACCATCGTGACAAATGTAGTTTGCAACACTTCCTCTATTTCGCAACATATCCAATAAATATATTAGAAATTAAAGCAAACTATTTTTATAGGTCGTTGAATCTTATAAATACATAATGTTTCATTTTGTTGATCCGAATATAAAGTCATTTCTTCTTCGAATTTGATCAAGACCAATCGTTATTTCAAAGCCTTTCAAAGAGCTTGTATATTGTATTTATAATATAGAAATTGAAAATTAGTTGTTGAATGTAAAGGCACCACTCATCATGTCTTCAAAATATAAATGCTATATTTCTTCCCATAGATTTTTTTATTCATTTCAATTTTTTACTATACTATCTTTATAATATAGAAATTGAAAATTAGTTGTTGAATGTATGAATCCACCCATCATGTCTTCAAAAGTTATAAATGCCATATTTGTTCTCTATAACTTTTTTTTATTCATATTAATTATAATGGCTACAGTCCTATTAACTCATGACATTTACCACCACCATAACAAAATCCCGTTCCAATCTCCACAACCTTTCCATGCTTAGTTGAAGAAAACCATGGCTGGTTGTCGAAAATATGGGTTGTATGTAACTCTTTCTTACAACACTAAATAACAACGTAGCATAGATTTACATAAATACTAAATAATAACGTAGCATAGATTCATACAATACTAAATAAATGTAGCATATATTTCAGTATGTGCATGATCCCTCTCTTTAATTTCAACAACATTCTCCTTGGAGGTGCAATTTTTCTGCCATTACATGTTGTCTTTAATTTCAACAACATTCTCCCCATGATGTCTTTAATTTCAACAACATTATCCTATTATGTCTTTAAAATCAACAAAAATCTCCTTTATAAGTGAAACCATGTTGTCTTTAATTTACACAAAATTTCATGTTGTATTTAATTTCAACAAAAATCTCCTTGGAGGGGCAAACTTGTTCTCTGAAGATTTCTCGATAAAATTTTGTATAAAGGTGACCTACTCTCAAAATTTTGTCACCATATAACCCTTATTTATACCTTTTCTTTATCCTAATCATTCTTTATTGCAAAGGACATAAAAACACAGCCCCGTTGTTGTCACATACACCCCTTATTCATGTCTTGTGTAAGAAAGGCAAGTCAGCACAAGGTAGAAATTCTTCTATGGAATGCCCAATAAAAACATAGTCTCATGTTGTCACATATAATGAATTTGTTGATGGCTACATGACAATGAAACACACAGCCTATCAAAGTGCTTCATGAGATGTTGGACAAAGGTATTAATCCAAACTATCAGCATACAATGTCCTTATTGTCAAGTTATTGCAAAGAAACAAAAACTTCAAAAAATCTCTAGTTGTTACATGTTAAAAGGAATAGGCTATGAACCTATTCTTACCATACATAATACACTCTCTATAGTGGCTTCTGCAAGGTGGGTAGTATAGATATGTCAGTGAGCTCCTTCACAAGATGTTGGACAAAGGCAACCTGCTCGCTATAGTACATTAACAAGATGGGACTTCGTAAGCATCACAACAAATACAAAAACTTAAGAGATCTTCGGATGGAACTTTCTAAAGTCAGCGAATATTAACAAGTAAATGAAGTTAAACTAAATATACCTCCCTTTAGATTATTGCATACATCTTTTAAAAAGGAATGGCGACAACTTTATGAGATATTCGTATAAAACAACAGTTTTCGTAAAGGTACTACTCAAATGCACAACACAAGCTTCACTAGTAGTGAATGACTTGCAATTGATAAAGTTCATAGTTGATATGCCAATACTTTACAAGCAAACTATCCGAAACAAATTTAGTTGAGCTAACAGCAATGATCCGAATGGCATTTCATAAGTACACTAGATGTTTAATCTTAAAACACATTTCCAATGAAATTCTTCACAATAATTTAAATCCGGAATTGACTAGATACATTCGTTAGTGGATTGTCTTTGCTTGTTGACAGCTTTGTACCTTGGAAGTTCACTAGTGAGCTATACTTTTTTAGAAATGGACTAAACTAGTTTTATGTATTGAACTAAAGTTTGTTTTCAATTTTACAACTTGCTTTGGCATGCCTCTCTTGTTATAATTTTTGTGAAATATTTTTTTTAAGACCATTGAATACCCATATTCCATATATATTGAGTACTTGTTATTGTTATGACATACACCTAGTAGTAATGCTTGTCATCGTATGCCTTCATAAATTCATATTTACACCAGGCATTTCCAACCACTTGAATGTCCCGTTCTTGTTGTCCAACTTATACTACTGGTGAAACTATTATATTGTTGGGTTTTATTGTAACTTTCAGCAATCGTAGCGTTTTGGAAAGCTATCATGTTTATGCCTCTCTTGGAGAGGATATCAATTGAAAACAAATTCATTTTTGAGTTATTTTATTTACAACCATGTTAGAGGTTTAGTATATGAGAGCCGATTTAATATATGTCAAATAAATGTAATGTCCGCTGAAATTCAGGAATGTTTTCTCTCGTTTCTCCATTAAATCGGTTACTGGACCTCCCATATTGAAATTATTCTCAAGCATTACCCTAAGGGAAAGGACGTTCCCTTGCTTTGCTTATCTAGAGTATAGTAGCATTATTAGTTGCAAAGGTTGTGTGTAGTGATGCTTCCTCGCTTTACTTATCTAGAGCATAGCAGCATTATCATTTGCAAAGGTCATGGGGATGTAGAATAAGTTTTTATGCATTTACACCGCAATTTTTATAGGAATATTCTCTATTTTTTGGTTTGGAGGACTGCGACCAAAAAAATTATGATTTTGATAGTCGTATTTTTATGTCCCTCTCCAGAATAAATTTGTTTCAAAATATTCATGCTTTAATGCATTCACATGATCCGTGACCGATAAGAAGCTTGGGAAAATTATGAAACCCGTCAATGGCTTAATTAATTGCTGATGTACATGCGTATGGATACAAACCCTAGTTTTCTATTTAATTTTAACATGTACATTCAACGTTCACAATATATCAAATCTTGGTTTTCGAATGAGTTTTATATGAGTTTCGTAATTGATAGCTTGTCACTTTCAAACTATTATTGCTTAACACATTTTACCTTCTATTTTGAAAACTTGCATGGTTCTTTACCCATGTATACCTATAAAATATGTGCATGGTTCATGGGGAACCTAACAAGACAAAGTCAAAACTAGGGGTTCAGTCCAATATACAATTAAAAAAGGACCATTAAGGCAAGAGAAACAAAACTTTCCAAATCACAAACTGATGAAACTCGATGATGGAAAGAGAAGATTTCTATTTCTACTCATATTCAAATTGAGTTAGACTATGCCTACTAATGACAAAGGAATGGCTTGCTTTCTAATAGTGCTCTCTCACCATTTTTCACTCCTCCTTGTAGGTATTTATATTTTTTTTGGATAAACATATCCATTGTTGTCAACTTGAAAAGTTGTTACTAAGTTTCATTTGGAGTAAAACTACAAATGATTTAATGCATAGAAAAACATTGTGTTTACTCAATAAAACCCACAGTAATGTAGTCCAGCCTTGTCTCCTCGAGGTTAGGGAAAATTTCACTGACATATTTACGATGGGTAATATTGTTTTAGGAGCTTAAATGAATCTTCAACTATTAACCCATTTCGAATCTTCATTTTACGTTATATGGCATTGACACAACATTCCAAATATGTTGGACCGAGGTATAAACTCATTTTGTTATGTGATTTTTCCATGTTATCTTATTTTTGAAAATATATTCACAGCTCCTCTCAATGCAATAACTAAAAGTAACTACAATCTAAAAGTGAAGGAACATATTCGTATGGGTCACACCTCAATGCTAGCAAGAGAGACCCCCGTTAAATATTCTCTTTCTAGAGGTCTTAAAATCCAATTTATGGTGTGTGTACCATGGTTAAATAATTGTGTACATCTTCGACATCAACAACACAATGATATAATAGCTGAATTTGTTTCATCTGTGTAATCAGTATAAATGATACTCCCAACAAAACTTTCTACAAATATCTTAGAATACACTTCACATTTTGCAAACATGCGTTGTACATCATCTTATGTCTTCTTACTATATGCCAATTTCCTAAGATCTAACAATCACGATATCATAGCCCACTACATCTCTTGCAAGGTACATCTCAAGGAAAAAAAAATGTTTATAAATCATTTAGCATGAAACTATTCAATAAAACATACACAATACATACCTTTTTATATAGAGATATTTAACCCTCTTAAATCCCAACTTATGAAAAAATAACTCTTTCAAACTTCAATAGTAGACTTCTAATTTTCCAAGACATGATGACCTTGCCATCACTTTTCTTGGACTTCAGCAAAATACCTTTCTGTCCGTTCACACAAAAATGCACCTCTTTCATTCGTAAAGTCTACTCATGTATATTTTCTCGCATCTTAACTCGGAATCACATGGTTTCCGTTGTAATGCCAAAATGCACACATACGCCTTCTTTGGATGAACAAGCAGATGCTTAACCGCATTAAAACACTTTTTCCGTACTTACCTTTCCGCCCCTCGCCTTGAAATGCCTTTGAATTTGAACGCCCTTACAACTTCCGGTATTTTGTACACAACCAGTCCCATATTTCAGTCTCTACTTACCATATTTCCATTCCACTCTCCCCCTCACCAACTATTTTAATAAATTCCACATCCACCCTTTCGTTTCCCACACCTTCCACCATATTTATATTCCACGTACATTCTATCGGCGTGTCTTTACACCTCCCGACGCAAAATGATAGTGTAATTTATGTAACAAAAAGCATGTTGAATATTAAAATTTATGATATATTTTTTTTATGTAATTTTAAATATTAAATCATAATAATGGAATATATATTAAATTTTGTTTTTATTTTTAAAATTATGATGGTAAAATATATAATAAGTTTTTTCTATTTATGATATTAATATTATTATTATTATTATTTATATTATGAGTTTTATTAAATTTGATTTGAACGAAGGTAAAAATTGTATTTGGAATTATATATGATTTAGGTTATTGTTCTATTTTCATTATAATGAGTTATGGTACTGTTTCTACATGTCTTGGGATTATACTTTTTCAATAACATTTAAACCATGTAGTCATGAGTGTATGCAAATATTTCTGTCAACAATTAATGAGACAATATGGTTTGTACAACATGTAAACTTAAAACCCCAGAACAAAGGAGGGAGGCTACATGGAAAGTTTAAGGATTCTGATGACATAGATACGTGCACCTCATAGCTTCAACAATCATTATTTCCACAACATGACAAATTAAATGTGACATGACACCATACCGCTTATTGGAGTGTTATAAATATGGTTCACAGGTATTTATATCCATACACATATGTACACATACGTTCGTACATCATACTCAAACACATACCAAAACATCATCAAAACATATGTTAAAGAAATACAACATCACACCAAATCTACTTTGCCCTCAAATCAAAAAGGAAGGATACATGGGTTTCGTATCCCATCTCTCTATCTCTCACAAGGTAGCTCATCTGCCCAAAGTGCTTCCATTACAATTTGGCCTTGCTCTATTTCTCGGTTTCTGGAGCATGAGCACCTTTTTTCTAATATACACTCAAGGTCTTAAGTTACATGAATTCTCCATTTGGTTCCACTCGCAACATAGATCACTAATCACAAGATCAACATATTTAACACACTTTTTAAGTAATGATATAAAAGATCATGGAATTTCACAATAAAGGTAGTAAAATTCGATAGGATACTGTCCATCCTATCAATGATCCTCGAATGTTCCATAAAACCTTGGTGCCCACTTGGCAATATGACCAATTGCATAGCTCCTCTGGGCTTGATTCAAGCATACTCAACTTCAACCTGAAACCTTAAAACAACTACTGCTAGCAACTTTCCTGATATCCCCAGCTACTTTCAAGATCTTTTTTGATCGTATTTCTTTGTTTCATATCACAAATATCTCTGTCCAATTCGTACCCTATTAACCATATCAATCTAAGAACTCGATAGGCGTGTTGTAAATACGCCTACAATAGTTTTCAAATAGTCCATCTTTAACACTCTGACACTGTTAACAGTAGGCAAACTCTACTAGTGGAATATTTTTCCCACTTCAAAGTTGCCACATGCATCACATACATCCTCATGACATCCTTCTAGTATCTTGTTGACCTTCACCGTCCATATTTCCACATGGATGATCAGACAAATGGAGGCCAACTTAGTGCTCAAACTCGAAACAACTCCTTCCAAAATTGAAGTGAATGTATCCCCATGGATACAATATTTTCTATTACCACAGTAACATGACCATGTTCTGGAGAACACTTGTGCTACATCACTAGTCGAGTAGCAGTGTTTTAATTATACAATGTAACCTTTTTGTTATTGTGTTCATAACAAACCATGATGGAATCATGCTATCTAAATCACAATTGGTTGTAGAAACCTACATGGATGTTTATACCCTTGCTCAACCATATGTGTAGAAATCCAACACCAAGCATATATCACTACGTTTCTTTATACTTGGTCAATAATGCCAAAACATTCTAATTTTATTCAATGTTTCTCTTGTAGCTCAGGGTGACTTATATGTTGTTATAGCATGCACCAATACTGCTCTACCATTTCTTTATCCTGCACAATGGAGGACCTATTCTGTGACTGTGGACATTGTCATGCTGCAGAAAATAATGGTCAATGCATCCTCTCAATATGAGTCATTTTCCTTGAGATTCCCCTCTCAAAAATTAAAATATTCTTTGCACATGGGGACAGCTTGAAGAGCCATTTGAACTTTCTGTAAATCAGTGAGGTCGCGCTGCACTTGGTCAAGGGCACCTGCTACCACCTACTTTAGGGATCGTTTTTAAATATGGATGGCGGAAGTTGAGTTCAAACAAACTTCCGTCAAATCATTGCCTGTCCTTAGTTAGAATGGCTGGAGTCTGTTAGTGAAAGGTCAGCGTCTGTTCTATGGTCTTTCTTGTCATAGGGTCAATCCCATAATAACAGGGATCCCAACTCCCTCCTTCCCATCTATGCTCTGCTCAAATCCACAAAGCTAGTTTGAAGTGCTTAAGCTGGCATCTCCCTATTCTCATGTTTTGTGTTGGGAAATATATCCTCTTTCCTTAAGCTCATATTCAAGTGAGGAGACCAGGTCACATAGACTGGAGAGTGCTTTCCTTTCTTGCCAGTTTACAGACGTGGACGACCTGGGACCAGACATGAGGTCACACGATGAACTTGGTCGTAACTTCTATTCGTTTATCACTTAACAGATGACTATGATTATGGTTCCACTCCGTTTTCCATTACAATGCGAGTAATATCTTTCGAATCGATGTTTAATACGCATGCCGGTTTCTATGCTTGCATCTCTGCTCGTTTTTTCTATGTGTGTGTGTCCGTCCGTTGACCGTGGAAGGATTGTGATTCGTACAAGGACGGGGACATCTCTTCTTCCGTATCGCAGCGTTGGAATCCGGTAGGCTTCTTTCAGCTTTCTCATTCGTAACCAGGAGTCAGCCATATAGCATTGTTTGTTGTTGCTAGACCGGGCTAGTAGGGATCGCTCGTCCGCGCAGGGGATTTACCTCTCAAAACTGGCGACCCACCGGGGAGATCGTCCGGTCTTCATTGTCTCGTTTATGTTGTTTCGCTGATCGTTTTTCCTTCCTTGCTTGATGAACCTTCGGGTTGGATTCTTTCATTAGTTTAGCCGCTGGTTTGCTTAGCTTGTATTGAATCGCTTTTAAGTAGCTGTTTTTAATTTTTGTTGAGAACCCACCGGCACGGTTTTTAACTCGATGGGCCACACGTACCTACACGTGTTGCCTTTGTCCAGCCCGCGCCACTTGGTCAGCGCCGCTTCACTCTCACAAATACAACAATTTCCGTGAGTTTTTAGAGTTTCTTCATTTTTTTAGTTTTTTGGATCTGATCAATACTTTTCTTCTTGATTTTCTCGACTGTCTCGAGCCTCGTTGGAGTCCTTAAGCTATCGGGAATTCACCTTCGTCCTTGGGTTGTTTGCTTCTATCTACCGATTTCATATTTTGAGCCCTAGGGCATCTAGTGGCTTAGTGTATCGAGCCTCCTTGGAGTTTTGGTGTCTTGACTTGTCCCCGTCAACTTGTTGATTGATTCTCCACGCCTTCTTGGGTCACTCTTGATTGTTTTGTTGCGTTTTTGGCGATTGTCCATTCCTTTCATTCGAATTGGTTGAGTTTTGCTTTGGACCTAGATCACACGGTCCATCGGAAGCTTTTGAGTCTTTTCGTTTTGAGAGGCTTTTTAAGTCACTTGGGGACCGATCGATTGCATTGTTGAGTGAATTTTGCTTGTTTCGCTCTTTGAATATCGTCTTCTAAATTGTTGTTCCTTTGTTTTCAAAGGCAGCACATTAGCCATTAAACATTGAAAACCAAAAAAAAAAATCTCTTTGTTTTGATTAATTATGCAAATTGTGATCTTTTCCATATCGCTAGTGATTAGTGTTTGAATGAAAAGTGTTCAATTGCATTAGTGGCATTAGAGTCATCGAAGTGTTTATCGTTCATTTCGTTTGCATAAAAGTTTCAAACTCTTATTTAACTAGTTTTCATCGAACGAAATGTTGCATCGTGGCATATAGCTTGCATTTAGAGTCTTTTCGAGACACCACATACGATAGGCTCTGGAAACGAGAAACTTAATTGAAGATCAACTTAGAAAATTTATTCAATTAACCCAAGGGCAAAGATTGGAACTTAACGAAACATATTTAGAAGGTTCAGGCTAGAGACGTGTTCTCGCTGCCGTTAAACCCAGCGTGCCTGCTGCTTCCGCTCGTTGGCTTTGTGGGCGCTAGTACGGACTTCTGCGCTCCCCGCACCGTCGCGTACATAAAGGGAGACCCCTCTAGGCTAACCTTATCCACAGGAAGCCGAGTCTGGCCGCCCCCATACCCGTGATACACCGGTCACGCATTCGGGGAGACCACCGCACGCACGGAAAGTCTCGGTCGATTGCCATTATTTGAAACCAAGGTGTATACGGCAACACGATACTGCACACCTTTGTGCCTAGTTTTTTCTTGAGCAAACATTTGGTCTTTTCCACTCCCTAAACTTGAAAAGACCGTCAAGCGCTTGTCTCACGCTTGTATCAACTTCCGAAAGAGATAGAGTCATCTTTTTACTGCTTTCGACTCTCAAAACATGAAACGTAATTCTCTATTTTCCAATGTGGCAAAATTAATCGCCTACGATTACACACCTGCTTAGACACGCTTGTTGACCTGTCGATCGTGTGTCTTAGCTCGTTGTACTGTGTGGTTTTGAGTTGATGGCAACTTTTCTGCAGTTTACCAACCAAGGGATCCCCCTGCATGGGACTCTCGTCATTTTCCTCCTTTTGGAAAATGTTGGTGTTCTTACATGGCGACGTTGTCCTTCCTCGGTTAACGGTTGCTGCTCTTATCCGGTTGTTCCAACCTCCGTTGTCCCGAATGTCTCCACCATCGTTCGAATCGCTCCTCCGGTTTTAACATCATGTTGATTCCATGTGGACCTCTCCCCTTCTTCGCTCGTTTCTCGCGTCCTCATCCTCTACTTCTACCGGGGTGGAAAGTCCGGATTCAAGCAACTGTGTGGCTAAAAAGAAGAAGAAGAAGAAGACAAAAGAAGAAGAAGTCGGATAAGCGAGAGGCGAAATGCACAAACATCGGTCCCCCGAGGAATCTCCTCGATAGTCCTTCCAACCCTCCTGGAAAGCTGGTTCACATGTTGTGCACTGGAGAATATCCGTTTTGTATCGTTCCCCGCACCCCAAGGTGCTCGAAGCATGGTCTGAAATCATCGTCCACCATTGGTTTGACTTCCCGGAGCAAGTTTAAAGGTCGTCTTCAAATGCTCGTTGATAAGAACCCTAAGAAGCAGCAGAAGATCACCAATCCCCTCGTAAGTTGTGTGAAGGGCACCATGTCATTCACCTTGTCCTTATATGATGAAGCCAAGCAGCCCTCGACAACCCAGCCGGTTCTACACCACGCTCATCTGTTGCACTGCTTTCAAGTCCTCCGGCCACCGATCCTTCGATTGGTCAAGAGTCATCCCCGTTCCATCCTACCTCGGTAAATTGGACCATGAATCCGGTTCGACCAACCATTGGTCGCGAACAAGAACTGCCCCGTCCATTTCGGGCAGCATTCTAGCTCTTTCTCGTCGAGAGTGGATTCCCCACACCCTCATGTCCTTCTCGGGTATCTTCGTATTCTTCGTACTTGGAGAAAGATTCTCCGCTCTCGATTTTTGCTAGTTGCTCCTCCGCCTCCCAGATGGAGGCTACGGCGATATTCTCTCCGCTCGAGATGGAGTGTCATGGAGGAGGCTTCTCGCTCTCGTAACACGGGGAAGACCGCTTGTCAAATTTGGTAGCCCTCTCAGTAGTTTGGTCGTCTCCTTTGACCCGGAACCGATTTGATTTCGCTTCCGTCTTGCGGTGCCTTTCGAGATCACAAGACAAAGCCTTGGTCCTGCTGTACCCAAAGATCATTATGTACGCAAGGTGCTCGTTAGTATTCTCGTCATCAACTACCTCGGCAAGTTTTTGGTTCAAGCTGCTGGCCGCTGCGCCCGTTACGCAACTGCTGACATTCAACAGAAGCACGGAACAACCGTTGAGGATCCTTCCAAGGTTACCGATTACTGGGAGGAAACCGTCCATATGGATGTGATGGTCGCCCAGGCTCCCTGGACCCCCATCTCGTTGTTGGGGCGATTACACCCATGCTGCGGGGAGCGCTTGCCCCCTCCCCCGTTTCGTGTCTATTTTCCGCATGAAGGAAGGATCGTGGACCATTGACTGAAGCCAGGCCTTGGTCCCAATGTGGCATTTCCGGTCCACCATCACCCTCCTGTTTCTATCCACCCGTTGTATCCGTCGCCCCCACCGCAAAGCCAACTACGTGGCTACCTACCCTGCTCGTGTTTCAAGATGATGTCATTGCAAACGGAGGCTTGGGGCCTGTCCCGACTTCCGTGATGATTTCTCTCATCCTGTGTGGAACTCTTGAAGCAATGACTTCTCTGTCTATTATGATGAAGTTTGGCTGAGCACGCCCCCTATTTCTTCCCCCCCTGCATGTTCTTAAAAAATGAAATTATATTCTCTGAGCATGTGCCTGCTTTCATGTCTTTTAAAATGTAGTTGTTTGTTTTGGACAGTGTCTTTGCTTTGTGTCAAGCTCTCTTAAAAATGAAATGTTGTCACGTGACAGCAGTTCCTTGTCTTGGTGTCAAGCTTCCTTAAAAAATGAAACAAGGTCGCTGAGCAGTTCTCGGCCCCGTGTCAAGCCCTTAAAAAAATGAAACATGCTTGCCTGGACAGCCTCTGTCTTTGTGTCAAGATCCCTAAAACCATGAAACAAGGTGTTCGAGGATAGTTTTTTTAATGTGTCAAACTCGTTAAAACAATGAAACACGTTCCTGCTCAATTCAGTCTTTGTCAAACTTCGTAAAACTCACCGAGTCTTTCGTATCCGTCACTTGAACCTTCACTCCATCCCCCCGCCTTTCATATGGATCAAGCTTTGGGGGGGCACAGCACTTTTAACTGGTTTTCTACCATGCGTCGGGGGCATGCTTATCTTTTCGGTTACAGTTTATGTCCTGTCAGCTTGTGTAAAAATGAAAACTGGTTTCCAAGCATAGTTTATCTTTGTTTCAAGTTTAAAAATGAAACCTCGCTCTATTTTACTCTTGTGATGGTCATTTCATTGCATCAGCTTTTTACCGTATGAGCCTTTATTTTCTACCCATTGTCACTATCCTGGCCGATCATATGCCTTCACTTGGTTGTTTTACCTGCTCTGCGAACCGCTATGAGTGGTTCTGTTAGCTGGGGCCTTGGACTACTGCCTGGTGATAGTTCCAAATTAGTCACTGAACCAGCTTGCGCCTTATACCACTCGTTCCTCCAGGAGGAGTCACTCTCAAATTTTTCCCCACTCTCTAAACATGAAAAGATTGCCAGGTCTTCGTTCAAGCTCGATCTCGTTAAAATGTGGACACGAATCGACATTCACCCAAAAGATAAGTTTAACCTTTTTCGGGCCGGATGGATCGATTACGAAAGGAATGCCCTAGCCTATCGCGACTAGGAGGTTTTCCCGGATATTGCTTTCTACCTTTTCGGTCCTGGGGAACTATTTACTAAAAGGGGACCCTCTGGAGTTTTCTTTTTCCGTTGTCTTTTCAAACCTTCTAAACATGAAAAGATGCCGAGTTCTTCTTTTTCGTCGTACTCTCAACCCTCGATGACATCGATTTACTTAAATGACCAAGCCTGCAGTTTCTCCTTCCCAGACTCGTTAAATGCACCAGATGGACGCGCCCGAGCGAAGTGACTTATATCACGTTATATGCTATCCTTCAAGCTTGTCATCAAAAATAATTGGGGTACTCGCTAGAAAATGGTGGGGGAAAAAATGGAACCATCGTCGTTGTCGTCACAGTGATGTCGTCTTCGAACATGGCACTTGGTTCCACATTCGTGCCTGTTGTACATCTGATCACTGCCCACTTTGCTTCCGTGGGTTTGGATAACTTTGACCTTCATCCACCACCGCCTGGCCGCCACACCTTGATCCGTTGATGTCAAATACCGCCAAGCCCATCACGTGCCGTTCATGTGTTCAAGAGAAGTTGGCCTCTCGCAAATATCAACCTCCTCCTCCGTTTCTCATATGGTCCCGATTCACAACAAAAACATTGCGTTCCTCTCGTCTCGTGTCGATGATGTGGGACCCATTATGGCCCACCTTCGATTGGCGTCGATTTCCGTCGACTTCAACCTACGGTCCGTGAAGTTGGTCTAGGACTCCTAATGGCACCTTGGAGCCTCGCATGCCTCAATGGCAGGTTCGTCGCATTCGACGGACAGGTTCGCATCATTGGCCTCCGATCGAATGATTCTCGGCGGTGTTCGACGTCGAACCCGCCTTATTCGCACGCTCGTAGATTGTACCGTAGTACCTTGAGGACCATTGTCATTATTGGTGGTTTCTCTTGCGTTCAATGTTCCCCATCATTGGTCGGGTAATCGTACGATGTTCTTGCA
Source organism: Pinus albicaulis (assembly GCA_034641835.2). Classification (NCBI taxonomy): domain Eukaryota; kingdom Viridiplantae; phylum Streptophyta; class Pinopsida; order Pinales; family Pinaceae; genus Pinus; species Pinus albicaulis. The sequence continues at coordinate 140,724 of JAXQQM020073986.1, forward strand.
TGTTCGACCGTATCACATATTCACATGCTTGAACTTGTACTTTGTTGGGTCAAGATGGGAGCGCAAGACCTCGGATTGTGTCCCTGGCGCAGTAATCCAGTCGCGATTGTGATTATTACTTACGAGGCACATGACTCATCGATTGGATGGCCGTGACCATACCGAGTTCTGCTTGTTTGATCTTATGCTGATGGTTGCGCCCATACCCTAGATCCGGATTATGGCACACTGTTTTGGATGGCCGCGCCCATACCATATATATATATGTACTGCGCCTGAGATACTGTTTGTATCTTTTCTCACAGTTTTCCGCCCGCGGGCCTTCGGTTGACATGTTTCGTAAAGTATTTCACCCTCTCGCTCTCGGGCCTCATACTTTAGGGGGCATCTGCGATAATTTGTCACCGTCTCACCATTCCCCATCCCGCACAATGGAGGACCCATTCCGTGACTCGTGGACATTGTCATGCTTTGAAAATATCATCAATGCATCCTTCTAATATGAGCTTCATTTTTCCTTGAGACATCTCTCAGAAATTGCGAGTTAGCCTTTGCATCATGCCAAGAGACAGGCTCAGCGTTTTCGCCAATCAGTGAAATCTCAGCGTGTCGCACCACTTCTGGCGCTCTCGTCACAGAGCAGCAATCGCGCCACCCATTTTAGGGACCTGTTGGGCCAAGGATGGCGGGAAGTTGCTCCAAACAAACCTGGCGAAACTATTGCCTATCTTGAGTTGGGAGGTTTGGTCATGGAGTTCTATGGAAGGGAGTGGGGGAGCCTTGCCACCTTCTATGGAACCTTCCTGTTGATAGGCCAATCCCATAATATTAGGATCCCAACTCCCTCCTTCCTCTATCTATAAAAGCCTTCGCCAAAATCTGCAGCAAGCTAGTTCTGAAGGCCGAAGCTGGTATCTCCCCCTATTCCCAAGGTTTTGTGTTGTAAAGAATCCTTTCTTTCCCTTGCTGCCCATTTCAAGTGAGGAGACCATTGTTACGAGACTCCCGGAGAGGCTTTCCTTTCTCGCGAGCTTTGCGAGACGTGGACGCATCGGTGGACCCGTACGGAGGAGGTCGCGACGCGAATCTCTGGTTGTAACTTCTATTCGCTATCACTTAATAGACACGATGATTATGGCTCCACCCGTTTTCCAATATGTTAATGCTAGCAACATCTTTTTCTCGATCGATGTTTAGTTATTTACGTCGGTTTCTATGCTTGCATTCCGTTCGTTTCTTTCTATGGGTGTCCATCCGCGGAGACCGTGGAAGGACAGATTCTGCTGGTGGTCAAGGACGGGGACATCTCTTCTTCGTATCGAGCGCTGGGAATCCGCAGGCTTTTCTTCACGCTTTCTCATTCGTAATTCAGGAGCTTGCGTCATAGCATTGCTCTGCTCATACAGACCGCCGGGCTAGTAGGACCGCCCTCCGTCCACAGAGGGGGATTTACCTTCAACAATGGTTTTGTATGAAAATACCTCAAGACAACCTTCTTGAGCTCATCGTTATCCGACATATCATGTCTATAAATCTAACCAATCCGATGTTGTGAGAAGGTAATCCAAATACTATATGTGTACCGTAACTTCCACCACATGTATCCATAATTGTAGCAAAACACCACCGTACTTACACTTCACTCGTAATTTTTTGCAAATTCCATCTCACTTGCATCCGCTAACTCGCTTATAAGATCCTATCCTTGTGAATATTTCTCATAGTGGGAGCCTATCGCTGCGCATTTATATGTACCGTCACACATATCTACCACCATGTTCTCCTTCTTGATATACTTGATCTCAAATTAAATTGCGTATCATATCCAACCATCTAGCTTGGTTCCAATTTTAAATCATCAAGCCGAAACAAGCATACCAACCGAATGTGTCACCATCAATACAAACCACTTGCGAAGAAGATAATGCCTACATATTCAATGCATGAATGATCGCTTTCTAGCTCAAGATCGGGTGTTTGTTTTTCTCAAGCTATTTAGCCACATTTGCGAGAATACCACATATCCATTTCATATACGACCCCTCCAAGTCTCTCTTGCAAGAATTTGCACATACCACAAAATCCTTGTTCGGACCTCCAATCTTTAGAATCAGAGCATGTGTCAACAACCGCTTAAGCTACTCAAAACCAGCTCATACCCTTGTCCAATCAAACTTCTTACCTTTCCTTTGCAAATGATGTAATAGGATAAGAAATCTATGATAAGTTCCTAATGAACCTCCTATAGTAGGTTTCCAATCAAGGTGAATGATATCACTCTCATTCACATTCTTAGGAGCTACCCACCTATGATGGCCTTATTCTCGGATCTATCGTAATCTCCTCTTAAGACAATAAGTCCGGCAGTAATTTGGGTCCTAAAGAAGAACTAATGTATGAGGCTAACATACCGATGTTTTCTCAACAATCCTGCCTACTGTCAAACGTTGTCATTTCTTCCTTACTTTTAGAACAATACAAGCCATCAATGGAAATAATCACAAACTCTTTCAGCTGAACATAACATATTGTTTAATAAACATACTATAGTTATGTAAATTTAATCAAATGAATGAACTGAACAAACTCATATACCCACTAGTCCCTAACATATCTTTATATTCTTCATTTAGACAAACATTCTGAGATATCTCATTCCAAACTAATCTGAGAATATTGTTACCTCTTTTCTATTAACTAATAAACCTGTTAACCCCTGTGTAGTGTATAATTATTTTATATTACTTTGTTTAGCTTCTGCGTAGCTATGGTATAATTCAAGAGTGCTGTTATTTCTTTTCTGTTAATAATACTAGTGCACCCCATGGCGATACCACGAATGTACTGTCCACATTTGTTTTGGTTCCATTTTTATACCCTGAACACTGTACCAACTCGTAAGGTATTTTGATTACAGGGATGTCATTGCGCCCAACTCTGGGAACAGAAAAGTGCTATTTCTATGGGGTAACCATAACTAACAATCGGGAACATCCTCAAACCGCCTAAAATCGGATACTTTTTCAAATACATATATTTTAACTTGTTTACTTTTTTCACTAGAGACATAAATTTGTGTGTGTTAATGTTGAGTCCTTTCCCATGAATATGTTGACCTGGTAGTAGCTATCACCATCCTAATCCATGTGGATTTTTTCTTCTGCAGAATCTTTGGTTTTCTCTGTTGTCATCCACATTTGTTATTTTTTCATAGAAATGTACTTTCGAAGCTCAAGAAGGTATAACCAATTTACACCAATAGCAGAATATTATATAACTCAATGGAATATACCTATGTATTGCTGAGGTATACTGCTTAACTCAATGTACAAGTTTCTGCTCACCAGAATTTTTTCACCAAATAACCATACTTAATTTATTCTACGCATTTCTATTTTAAAACACAGACAGATCTGTTCAAGTTGTGACTAATAAGAATATATAATTAGATTTTGTATATATTAAAAGAGAATAATTATCACAAGTACTGCCTGACCAATAATAGAATCCGCATCTTTCTGCTTTTGTCCTCCACCATCGTACAATGTTTAGGAATGACTCGTCCAACATCCTGTCCGTAATTTTCATGAACTCGTATATATTAGGCCTACTCCCGATTTTGGCAGAAAATCTTCAAGATGCCCTTGCCCGCATGTCCAACACTCTAACCGGCTCCCATACTCTCGTGGCGTACGTCGCCGTGCTCATGTATCTCGCCTTCTGCCTCCGTGGCTTTAAACTTGCCTGCGTGTACTATTTTTTTGTTTTCACTTTTGATGCCTTTCTAGGGATGCTATTTAATTTTACCTTTTATTTTCTTCCATGTTGAGACAAGGATCATTTCATACCCTTGATTGTCTAGTGCTTCAATCTCCTAACGATTTCAAGCGACCGAGGGGTTCACCACCAATCCCACCTTGAATGCTAATGGCAATCACTGCACCCCATGAAATTTTATTTTTACTCAACATATAGTACACATTTCAATAGCCTCCAAGAACTTGATTGTGTATCATCTGCCATAGATCCATTCTTAGCTCATGAAATTTGTAGCCTTACTTTTCAATACCTTCGAACAAGTACTTTCTTGAAAATATTCTTGAACTCATGCTAAACTCAAGTCTCTTGTTCTCCAAGTGTTAAGTTCTTGACCTGGCTTGCTACCTTCTCATCACATGTATGTTTGATTTTAAACTAATATCAATTTTGGCTTTATGTTATCTGGTACCAGTAACTCAAATAACTTTTTTCATTCCAAGTATCAGCCTTGTCTTTCTGCTTTCATGCTCCATCAAAAGTATTTGGTTTGGTTTTCTAACCATTTTAAAGTACTCCCTTGGTTACCCTCCTAATATAATATATTAATGTACTGAAGATTCTATCTAACCAAAAAATCAGAATGTATCCGTAATCATCACCTCCCACCCATCTTGAGTGTCCAAATAAACTCTATGAATATCTCTCACTAATTATGTCCACTATCCCTCTACCTTTGTCTACCAGACATACCGCTTTTACACGCCTCATTAGTTTCTATCCTCATGTCCACAATCGATCCTAGTGGTTTTGTTTTTTCAAATCCTGCGCATCCTGGTATATTTATCCACCTTTAATGCCGTGTTCGTATGATTAGTGTCAATGTCTTGCTTCAAACTCCTGTCATTCCTTTAGGCTTCTCAAATGGTAAGCTCACAACCGAAGAGTGCCCACTATGTCGCTCACATGGACTCATATAAGAGTCCTTGTAGTTCACTATCTTTTCTATCCATGTCGATATTTTTTCTCATGTAATAATAATAGCCAGCTTCAAACCATAAAATAAACGACATACACAATATTCCCCAACTAGTGAAGAACTAATTAAATATTAATTTTTGATTTTTCTTCAGACATAGAAGAAGAGGGTATGGAGACCCATAAATCTCCTCTTTATATGAATAAAATTCTTACCCTAGTGTGAAAGGAGGTCATATAAAGCTGGATTAACACCCTCGAGGTAAAAGGAATGGAGGATACGACAGGTCAACTTTGACCAAATCAAACAATTAAAACATGAGAGTGGTATTAACGGCAGGATACCCAGCTTTTGGAGGGAGATTGATTGTATAATGATGGGAAAACCTGTTGAGTGTATTCTATGTTATGGTTGCACCAAATTTTTATAAGGAGAGAACATACAACCATATCGGGTTATGTTATGTTTATTATTTTGATATACCCACACTTTCTTGCATTTTCAACGTTTATTGAGATTGCTATGTTGTTAGCACCGTGTGTTCTTGTTGTAACCTGCCCTCTCTTGGAGAGGCCTTGGGAGAGTATTGATCCTACCATTTCTGTGATATCCTGTTACATCTCCGGCCAAGCTTAGTCTTCTGTTGCTGGTAGTTTCTCAGCTTCCAACTTGTGTTGTGTTGCAGCAGTTGCAAGAGGTTGAGAACCACTTTCCAGCTAGTTTTTTCATGTTAAGGAAGGATTCTCTCTTAGAGATTAAGGCTAGAATTTTACACATTTTGTGGACTTTGGTTCTTGCACTGTGTCTTTATTCGCACAATTTACGTGCCTTCAGCTTAACCCAATTTATGTTATTTTATAATAAACTTAAGAGGAGTGACTCCACCGATTTTAGAATGTTTCCTCGGAGGTGAAGGGTTCATTTTAATCGATAGATACTTGATATATCTACACTCATATCTATATTATTTCAGCCTTCTTCTATTTCGTTGAGCTTCTCACCATGGTTTTCTGTCTTAGGTTGTAGATCACTGTCGTGGTTTGGGTGCAGTATTTTTGAAACCCTTCTCAAGCCCTTGAAAATGTGTCTAGAGGTTAGATCTTCACCCTAGTATTATTTTGAGCTATATAATAGTAGAGTACATAGTGATCCATATTTATACATTTGGTGCTCCAAAACCTAATTGGCCATAGCCTTGTGGCATTTGTGTGGAAGTTTATTTTCATGTATTTATTATTATTTTGTTTGTGGAGGCTGATGGTATTGTTGAACACTAGATCTCAAGATCTTGTGCCTATTATTTGCTGACATGTTTAATAACATGGTTGTACATTTGTCTCACATCATGTGCTGATTTATTCACCGTTCTTTCCATTATTGTTCATGTATTTCGGTTTCCCCATTTGGAAATATTATGTTGGTACCGTACACAATCTTGCCTGCCGTGTGGATTCCAGCTAGCCAGCATTGTGAGACTAAGAGATTTTAAAATGATGGAGAGAATGATTTTTATCTAGCCCTTTTCAGATCTAAGAAGGACCTCACCAAGGAGTGTTTGCCAAAGAAACAGAGAAAAGAAGGAAACCACACTAGGCCCCAAGATGAGGAAGGAGACCCGTATTGCAGCAGAGAGCCTGCAGCAGTATGCTATGCCCTCAACTCCACATGTTGCGCCTGAATACAACTCAAAAGGAAGCATTGCTATGCCCTTTCTTTCTTAAGAAAAGTGGGTATAAAGATGGCATTTGTATCATGAGATTCTGCTTATATCTTTATAATATAAGTCCTTAACCTAGAGATTTCAAGGGAGAATCTAACTTCCAAGGAATTATCTACTACAAAGAAGTTATAAGCAAATCTGCAGCAATAGAAGAAAAGAAGTATATATTTACATTGTTCACTCCTTGATGGCTAGCTACATGCACAACAAGGGTTTGTGAACAAAGTTGATGGCATTTTTTCTCCCGCTACATCCTAGAGTAGAGAAAGAAACAAGAGATTGGTAATGCTGCACCTTGAGTGGCGGCAAATACTGTGGTTCACCATTTGAGTCACAAAAGAGTGATTGCATATGTAGATTTACCCACATGATCAAGTAAGCTACAAGAACAAATCAAAGGAGAAGAGTATTTTCATCACCCCTTGCTTCAGAGCACTTGTGTATCAGAGAAAACCTTTGCATCATTGCCAAGTGGTTCGATCTTTGACACATGATCCCATGCACTATTCTGGAGATGTGAGGAGGAGGAGATTTACATCAGCGTTGATGCAGCCGCAGAGGAGCAGCCATCACCGTAGGTGTTTGGGTGTCATCACACCTTTGTGCAAGGAACCCTTGTAGCGCACAAGATGTTCCCCAAGCTTTTGTCACGGTATGCATATGTTTGCCTTTCTATTATTTCAAACACACTCTCATGGAGGATTGTGGGGATGTACCTCCACATGACCTAGGAATACCACTTTGTTGAGCAGCCTTGATTTGTTCAAGGAAGAGATATATAGTCATCCCGTGTATTATTTTTGAGATGCACACAACCCTTGGGATTGGAGTTTAGATTCTTGAGATGGGATGAGTATTGTCTCTGAACAATACAATGCGTAACTATGTGTTCCAACCGAGCATGATCTTTTACACAACAGACAGACCATCATGGACATCAACAACACCTGTCATTGAGCAAAACAGTGATGAGTTGGGGGCCCTATTGTAAGTATTCCAATGACCTTTTCTTAAGCATAACAAGAGATATATATGGTTGATGAGAGACATCTTATTTTCCATTGTTATGATGGATCTTTTCTTTGATGAGCACCTATTGCTCATGAGGAGATTTTTCCATCAGTATATTTAGATCTTAAGGAATCAACTTGGCTAAATGAGGGGAGTGGTTCTATTTGGAGATTTCACAGATTTACCAAACATCCCATGAAAATGCAAAGATAGAAATTTTGATTTGGGAGGATGGCATGCATCTATTGGAGGGATGCCAATTTCGGAGTATGATACAGACACTCACCATTGGTTGATGGGAGGATGTTCATGGAGCAAGAGGTCGAAGCCACTTGCGTATCTATGACACAGGGAAACATGAGGCAAGGTTGTGTTGGCTATTTCCTATGAGTTTACTACCAAGGACACATTTTTTATTTCAAAGAGTTAAAAGATGAACCTTTTGGCATGGCACTTGGCATCATATACAGCAAGGAGTTTGGATTTATTGGGGTGATGTGTGGACATTTTTCATCAACTATCATGTTTTTCTCCATTATACAGATGATTAGATGTGATAAACAAGAGTTATTGTTGCTTTTGAGGTTCTTTATATATGGGCTGATTTTCTTTTCCCACATTGTGTAAGGCAGATGCTGCAGAGGTGGAGATGGCACTATCATGGGTAAAGGGGCTACTCCTTAGCCTTGGAGGATTAGGGAGGCATTTCCACTTTGGGAGGAATTCTCCATATATACTGTCATTATGATTGATGACTTTTGAGTACATGGTATGTCAAAGGATGGAGCTATGAAAGACAAGAGCCTTGTCACAAAGGCCAATAGCATTGGCCACTTGGGGCTTGGGAAGGAAAGATGGAGTGTCTTTGGTGATCACTTCACATATGATGCACCGTGAGAAAATAGGAGATGAGAGTGATGGAGAAAGAGTAAGTATCTATTACCACGCGATATACTCCTCTTGATCAGATTTCCAAGCATAAGAAGAGATCTTCATGCAGCATCTAGTTCATTCCCCGTTTATATGGCATACCATGGAGGGCTCATTGGCGGGTCTTTGTTATCAATTTACTCTCAGTACACAGTAAGACATATGCTTACTTATGATCATCTAACACAATATTTGTATTCTCTTACCAATTTAAGGTTGCCACTGCTCCATAGGAGGGCAAGCATCTATTTGCCTATGGTCATTTGTGGACCAACATCTATGATGGAGAGTAGCTATTTCTTGGTATGATTTGGGTAAGTGTTGTACCGTCTCTTCGTATGCTCATGCTGATACACAATGCCATTTACCCAAGCGATTAGTAGATGAGATGACATGTACAACTAGAAAATTGTTTGGAGACATCTTGCCATACCTACACTGTCAAACCTGCAGCCAGTAAAACTAACGAATTACCGAGAAACCTGTACCCTTCCGCATAAAAACCTTCAATAATTTCTTCTATTTGATCCAGTAAGATGATAATGTCATATTCATTTTATATGGGATGACTGGCAAACCAAAGAGTGGATCTTTGAGGATCCTATTGCTCTTTGCTCCCCGAAGGCAACATTATTGCAGCCCACATTCACAGCTCCTAACTTACTGCAAGTGGAGAGAGAGAGGGGAGTGAACATTTGATTCATCATATTCAAATTATGCAGCCCACCTTCTTTGTAGGAGCCTACAAAAGAGGAGATGTTTTAGGAGTTACCATGCTGAGGTGACTCACTTTTTGTGATGCAGGCTTTTGGGGATGGAAGCCCACATGGAGATGATGGTTCCCATTATATTTCAGGTATTCCATGCCTCAAGAAGGCCTCTAGTACCACATAGTTACTCTATGAAAGTGAAGCCCCACAACATCCCCCCCCAAAACATACAAACACAACACACACTTCAAAAATTTTGGAGCCCCCTAAACTACAAAGAAGGAAAAAAAGCCAAGCAAAGTTTTAAAACAGCAGAGACACAATGACATCGTCATTTATGCACCATGCACCCATGTACCTGCCACCCCAAGGTCGCATAGGCTCAAATGCAAGAGTCAACTGGACCATCACACCATACCCAGCGACCTCAAGGTCGCAAGGTTTAACCAAAACAAGTTTTAAAGAAATTATACCAGCCACTCTTATACCCAAAACACCTTAAGGTCCAAGGTCGTGTTGCCTGCAAGTGCCCCACCTGAAACTCATGACCTCATTAAATGTCCGCACGTGCGACCTTTATATATGGCTCGGTCGCTAGGTCGCACGCACTCTCACGAAAACCGGGACCACTGCCGATAAAACGACCGGCGCGTTTTCTTCCGGTGGGGGAAGTTGTTGCCTTTTTCTCCCCATGTTTCCTCTGGGTTACTTTCTGTCATTATTGAGCCTCCCCATGGTCTTATTTATTTGTCAAGGATGTGTTTCTTTTGAATTTCACCGCTGCTTGTTTCCCACAAACCCCAAGGTCACCCGTCTCTGCTCAATTCCCATGGTCGTGCCTTATGTGAGTTTAGGCCCCGTTCAAACCGGCACTTTTCCCGTTAAATAAGATTAGCCGCAAGGTCGCACGCGCGAAACCCCCGGGCAGCATAGTGCGATCATGACCCAGCTTACTCGGTGTCGGCATACCGCAAGATCGAAAACTTCCCCGTCAAATACTTCTTTATGTATCCTCACCTAGTCGCAAGGTCGCGAGGTCGCGGTGAGTCTCGGGATCAGCGACCCGTGCTCACTCCCGCAGAAATGTGCCCACGAAATATTTTGGCGTTTAATTTCATTAGCTATTATCATCATGTTCTTTCTTTTTATCTTGGGACTCAAGCTTAAATTATTATATGTGCGAACGCAGTGTATACGCACTCTGTCCCTCCCATCATAGCACATACACCGGTATCCCAAGGAGAAAAGAAAAAAGTGGTGGAGTGTTAACCCACATGTACATACAAACATCTCCGCCCGGCTAATAGGACACCCTTTGCACCTTTTCAAAGTGAGGACACGCCTTAGGTGGTGCACAAGCATACCGGAGTTTCTCCATGACAAAGAAAGAGGAGTTCTCGAAGATCTCCTGACCGTGAAATATATCCCGCCAGCCAAAGTCCAAATTGCACCTAGTCGCTCACATCCTCGCTATCTTCCCGTTTTACGTTAATCGGATCACAGAAAGACGGATCCGGTGCCTGCACAACCCTAGATAGTAAGAAAGCTGCGTAACATTGGAAAGTTCATAAGAGCAGGTGTTCACTATTCGTTACTCAAACCAAGAGAACTTTCACCTCCCAAGATGGTTTGTCGTAATGAAGTGCCGATGGCTGACACACCGGTAAGAAGGGTATGCACCACAAATTTAAGATCAAGAACACCATATACCCGTGCGTCCGAGGAAGGTTCATAAGCTAGTGGCCGCCGTGCGCGCAGATATACGCAAGCGTTCGGACGCTACCACCTTTCAATTTAATATGCAAGTAACCATTAGAACACGTACACTCACTGTACCGTTCAATTGCCTAATAATGGCCTATGCACAAATTTGGCCTGCTTTGTCTTTATGAGTGTTTTCATCAGACCCCACATGGCTTCGTATCTATTAGATGCCTGCCCTGTGCCTGCATGTGTTGAGGATGGCCACACAATCCGGGACTCCCATTGTACCCAGTGTTTTGCACCTTGCACACTGTACATTTCGTAATCCTACATGTTTGACATCGAATAAAACCTCTCACATATTCATTCTGGCCCCCCGACGGAAACTATTTGGCCGAAGACACCCCCGTGCCTCGCTAGCAATGGAGACACTAGGTCGTGGGCACACCGTTCCTATTCGCCGAATTCGATTACTCATCCTAGTATTTGGCTCGCTGTGCCACCACATGCTCTACCCAAGTTTATTACCATAAGGCACCTGGCGGGAGGGTGTGTTTCGTACGATTCGACGAAGCCGAATATCCCTACCAAAGGAAGAAGAAAACCTTGCCTTGCCTACCTCTCACCATTGGTGCTTATACTACCATGACCCGCAGAAGTAGCGTGAAGGGGAAGAAGTGAAAGTTACCGCCCAGAAATCAGATTACGAACTTACGACCCAAATTGTGGATAGTTCCCGAACATTGTAAAGGGCCACTTAGATGGAGTTATCAGCATGTTTAGTGCGCCCGATGAGGACGAGAGAAGAAATTGGTATAACGCAGCTATATCCGTTGGCCAGAATTGACTCCACCCCAGAAGAAGAAGAGCACTTAATTTAGGGGAGAAAGAAGCCGTAAGCTTGGAGGCTCTTCTTCCTCCAAAAGACAAGACGCGAGACCAGTATCGGGACCGAGACCACAGACCGTGGGGGAAGGAAGGGCCTGTGCCAAACAGAAGAGGAGAAGAAGAAGAAGGAAGATGAGAAGAGAAACGTAAGAAAGACGCCAAGACAGAACGAAAAGAAAAAAGAGGAGGAGAAAGAAAGACAGAAAAGGAGGCAAGAAAAGGGTAAAAGGTGACCGAAAGAAGAACTCAAGGTGTTGATCATTACAGTATATAACAAGCGCCATACAGTAGAGAAAGAGGAAAGAGGAAAAAGGAAGCAGAGAAAGAGGGAAAGACTCACTAAGAAAAGAAGAACAAGGATGATATGGAAGCAAGAGCGCGGGTAAAAGGAGAAAGAAAAGGGTCAAACGCAAGATGAAGAAGACGAGCTAATAGATGACATCGACCATCTCCCCCGGACATTCCCGCAAGGGCGGGGAAGCACCCCTAATGTTGATGACATTCCGGGAGTGAAGAAGAAGAAGTTCGATTCGACCAGACGAATATCGACCAATTCCTTTCAAGATACGGCAGCAGGCAGAAAACCCTGAAGGCCAGCTACCCCGCTCATCTCTGCTGGCCGGGCCGCCGGAAAGGACATAGTCCCAGACATGACAAATCCGTGTTGAGGACAGCGCTGTAGGCACCGCATTTGCCGCAGCCACAAGAGGAAAATGTCAGGATGAGCAGAGAATTATTTCTTTACAGAACCGGCTAAAAGCGCAGGCAGAGAAAGCAAGGCTAGAAATGAGATGCTCACCTGTGGTAACTACCAAGTGAATGGGAGAATCTCTAATTTGCGATCGTAAGGAATGTGATGTGTTGGAGATGACAATGAGGTGGGTATACCCGTAAAATGCTCACCTCGAACAAGAAGGCTCCCATTACAAGAGAAGACGTGAAGAAACCAGCAATATCATTGTACTTGCAGTTTCTTGCAGCACTTTGGACAAATGGTGAATTGGACAAAGACAAAGATCAGCAAGCTCCCCGAACACGTGCCTCTTAAGGATTGGAGCCATTGCAGAAGCCAAAAGACAAATTCGATATGGCAATCCAGGTTATTGTCATCAAAGATCCTGACAAAGTAGTGTTCCAGACAACCACCACTGGGTGGTATCGACTCCATGAACGCTCTTCATCACATTCCATCATTAGGGTAACAAATGAAACTAAAGGTTCTGACAGTAGAGCAGAAATTGGCCTCTTTTCTGCACTTCGTAAGACAAGTTTTCTGTCACTGCACTGGAATTCGAGGCATCACAAGGAGAACCCGAACCGGTTGCTTGTCGATTTCAAAGAAATTCACACCAAGCTTGGCTTTCTCTCGATGTCGATCTCTCAGAAGAAGGAGACCGAGTGCCGAACGTTCAACGTAAGTAATTTGATAAAAGACAGTGCCCTCGTCGTCTTATAAATTATCACCGTACTCTGGAAATTTCCTCAAAGGCAAGAAAGTCGACGTCTTAAACCTCAATTGCGTGACCACCTCCATAGTTCAAACGGGTCAATGTTAGTGCTCACCCGAAGTATCAAGTCACAGCCTACCTGCGACTGTGCTCACAGGCCCATTTCCGCGACGCAATGGTGCCCACCTTGGCAAACAGAAGTCGAACTGGCTTAGCGAACGCTGCGTCATACAAGCTCGTTGAATCTATAAACACTTTTGGGAACAACAAAAGGTCGTTCTTTTTGGACCGAAAGGTATTATTTCGCCTGTAAACCAAGAAGCATACTTATACATGAAATACAATACATGTTAAAACCCTTTGATCGATGATGTGGTTTAGCTTGCTGTCATTTAATTTACGCTCGTAATATCTTCCGATTAATGAATCGTTATTTAAAAGTAGCATCATTCATGCACCATAGCGTCCGTGATTAAAGTGATGATGTCGTTTATTATTTACTTTCTACATGAATGTTAATGAATCGTTTTAATAGCATTGTTACCTTCGGAAAGTTAAGGGATATTTCTACATAAAGAATCGTTTCTTTGGCAAATGATTATCCCCACAGTGGCACCCTAGATGTTGGCCCACACTTCCCAGCATGGGCTATGAGTTCTGTTACCTTGCCATGCCATATGTCATATGCTGTTTTATACATCACCATGTATTCCTGATTTATATAATGAGTGTATGTTTGCATTTTGTCCAAGTTGTTCTGAAACCAAGAGATAGTCATTTATGGTAGCTGACCCCACACCTCTTAGTCACGGGATCCCCACACCCAAACGGTTCAAAGTTCAAATTGGGACTTTTCTTTACCGGGAGATCCCCACTGTTGGCCGGACATATTTTCCCGCCAACACATGGATATCCTAATTTTTCACATTATATTTACTGATTTTTCTACCAAAGGCATACTTATACACATGGGAGAACAACTGATAGTTACATTGATGATAGACAATTGTTCTTTGGGTGAACGATCACTTGAGGATGATATACAAGAGGAAGAGGAGAGTGCTCTTTAGTTCTATCCTTGTAGTTGCTTTGGAGGAAAAGCAACATTTGGGAGGGGAGGACCGATATTCCCAAATTAGCAACTAATGGAATATTAATTTTGATTTTTCTCAGATAGAGTAACAAGAGGGTATGGAGACCAACATCTCAGAAGGAATAAAATACACTCATAGTGAATGGAGGTCATATAAAAGTCGTGATTGAAGACCCCTTAGGTGTAAAAGGGGTTGAGTGACAGTTTAATAGGTCAACTTTGAACAAACCAAACAATTTTATGAGAAGTGAATAATGGTGAGACAACGCGGTCGTGAGCAGGGAGATTGATTGCACAATGAGATGGAAACCCTAATGAGGACCAAGGTGAGAAGGCTTCACCGTTTATAAGCAGAGATGACAGCCACATGGGGCGGTTATGCTGGCCATTTTATAAGGTTCCGGGGACTTCTTACATTCTTCTATTTGTTTAGATTGTTGTGGATGTTTAGCACCGGGTGTTCTCAAGGGTGAATACTTCTTTCCTTGAGAGGCCCTCGAGAGGCACACATATCATTTCCACACATCCACTATTCGTCAAGCTTCGCTTCTTCAACTACAACACAGCTTTCATTCAAGATTGTTGGTTTTGTATGTGTTGCAGTGAGTGGGTTGAGAAACCCATTTCTCTGTTGAAGTCAGTGAAGAGAAGATCTTCTCGGGATCATCAATAAGCGATTCTAGCATATTTCAGATATTTGGCAATAGAGAAAATTTGTCTTACCTATTGATAACATGTTCAGATGGGAATTGCAGTCATTTGAGGGTGGCTTATGTTGGGGATTTTGGCCTTTTTAGAGTGTTTTTGAGGTGAAGGGTTCAATCATTGGAGAGACCTTGAGGAGATCTATACATCAGACATATTATTTCTCAGTTTTCTTATTTCAATATTTTTGTTTATGTGACTTCACCCCAGGGTCGTAGGATCACCAGTTTGGGCTTAAGGTATTGAACCCTTCCTGCCCCTAGGCGGTTCAGGAGGTTAGATCCAACTTATACCGTTTGAGCTATATAACAAACAATGTATTGATCCCATCTTTATGTAGAAGCTATGCCCTAAACTGTGCCTATGCCTGGCATTTAAAATAATAAGAACTATTTCTGGGTATTGACATATTTTTGCTTTTGTGGAGGCTTTTTATTTTTGTATTGGTTTTTTTTTTTTTAGTGACTAGATCTCAAGATATTGTGCTCGCTATTTGGATGACATGTTTAATAAGATGGATGTGGCATTTGTCTTACATCATGGTGTGTTGATTTATTCAATTATTATTTCCATTATTGTGTCTTTGGTATTGCCGCTTCTATTTGGGAACATTACACGACTAGTGTAACTGGGAGTGATAGCTGCATGTCAACCAATCCACTAATGTAAGTGTATCGACATAATCATGACAACATATAAAAATGCTAATGTTTAGCATATAAACATATCAATGTGATTCAGTTGGGGTCTATAACCATCAATGCAACACCATACCAAACACACATCAACAAGTATTCAAGCCACACACAATCACAGAATCATACACAAGTAGTCACAAATATGTAACTTGGAAGACTGTATTTTTTACCATATTCAACATATAATATTGGTATAAGCAAGTCTACATAGAAATACACAAGCATGACCATATATGACCTAACTTAAACAAGAACATGCATAGAATATGTAACCATATGTAAACAAGTGCATACAAACAATACATAAACATAAAAACACAATCAATCATACACCATGACAACATGTTGACAAGAACACCATCAACCTTCCCATTGCTAGCACCACTACCACTATGGCTAATAGAATACTGATGCACAAACACATACACCATAGGCATGTATACACAATTTACAGGAGCCATGATCAACACACTACCCATCTGGGCCGAGAGTTGAAACCATGCTTTGATACTATTCTACAACATCCTCTTTCCACATGTACCCAAGTAACCCGTCAACCGGAGTAAACATGTGATGAGAGGTTGCTTACTATAGGCATCCAACCTCCCAGATGACCCAAGGGGAAGTGAACTGCATAAACACGGAAAAACACACCTTACACAACATCAATAACAATTTTAGGAGGCAAACCACCTTCTCCCACTCCCAAACCCCCATCAAGGACTGATTTTTGACCCACTTGAGCCTTAGCAAAGCAGCATGTAAAGGAGTGGAGCAACTAGCTACCTAGCTGGCACACATGAGGCAGTGCTAGTACCCTGGAAAATTTAGCTCATGTCACAACTCGGGGATTTGTGCTTACCTTAGACCCACAGCTCAATTTCTCGAAAATTTAGGAGAGGACAAATAACATTAAAAAACAGATATTGAAGCAATCACATCATCAGAACTCATCCGGACCCTCCTAGCCATGACAGGAATTTCAATAAACATGTCACAAACATTGCGTTCGTAGGGTGTAAATAATATATTTAAACGTAGGGGTCTCATACTTATGTGAGAATCGCTAAGAAGCATTTATCCCTACATCATTAGTCACAGACACCATCTATTTGACCATAGACACATCATGGTATCTATTTATAGGTAAAAACACAGATAGAGCCATACGTCATCACCGTTAAAATACAAGCTTATAACCAACATAATAACAACAAAAATATCATGGATACAACATCAATAAACCATACATAAACTGGGTGACACTTCTGTACACAAAATACCAAAGGAATGAGCTCTTCATTTTTTAAATGTAAAAACCAATCGGAGATGGCATTTCATGTTCCACCCGACCATAGATTGGTCAATAATCCAAATCCCATTAAGCAGCCAATCATCCCCGTGCTTGCTATCTCCAAGCATGAATGTGGGACTTAACTACAAAGAACCAACCAGGCATCCTTATATTAAACAACTCTACCCTCATCAAATAGACACTGTGCTTTACCATGATATACCTCGACTACTTGCACAACACAAGCATGGATATCACTAGACTTCTTCGCTTAAACCATGAGGAATTTCTTGTCTCCTATTCTCTTAGGATTTACCGCAACCTATAGTTTGAATTAGGGGTCACTAGGCCCTAAATCGAGACATAATCTCCAAAGCTTTAATGCAATCCCAAACCAGGTTTCTAGGCTCCTAATGGAGAGCAAACCACTTCTAGGATTTACCGGACATCTTACCATTCACTCGTTAAATATTGCTAGCCCACCGAGGCAACACAATCCTCAAGCCACTGGCACCTACAAGAGCAGCCTGGGGTTACTAGGCTAGAGGCTTTACCTCTGTGATCCAGGGTCCCAGTTTCAAGGACCACTAGGCCATGTGCTAAGTATCAGACTCACAGATCCGCCCCCCACTCACCTCTAATCCATATTCGAACAACTAGCTAAACCAAAACATGAGAACTCCACACAAAGACCATGGCCATCCGGAAATGGCAAGGCTAGGTTGAAAACACTTCTCTCACCAGAAAACCCATGTCAAGTCAACAAAGAACCACATGAAACACCATGCATGTGCTAAATTCATCAAGGAAAAACACACATGCAAACCGACACTCGCTAAGAATCTTGTTGTAGCCGCTGATTCCTTCTCCTCTTTTCTTGCTTCCCTCCTTTTTCCTTTTCGCTTTATTTTCTTGCTCAAAATGCCAAAAGTGCTCTAAAAATCGTGTTGTCCAAGAGCAGAGTGAGAGTGAGAGAAACAACGCAGAGAGCTCCAAAATCGAATTCACAAAAGTACCAATTGATCCTCAAAAGCATTTTTATAGAAGAGGCCTCCATTTTCTTCATTTTTAATTATTTTCCTTCAATTTCTCCTCACATGCAAACTTCCGTGACCTTTCATCTCCTTTCTCCTAATTTCATTATTTCTATAAATAAATGTGCCAAAAATTCCATTTTGCCTTTCCAAAGCTCCTTGCCTTTGCATTTTCTAATTCTCTTAGCCACAATAAACCAAATAACACTCTACCTGAATGTTTTGCCCAACATTCAATCTCTAAATAAGTGTCCCATCAACCATGGTTATTATTTTACATTTTACATGGAATTTTCACTGTGGTTGTTACACCAATCACTAGAAGCACCACAACATAGAAAGGAATTAAATTGATACCATGTGAGGATTGCAATATTATGCTCTCCGGTATGTATGGATTGGCTAATCGTATATAAAATTATAAAACTACTAGAACATGCCTTATTCTTATCTTGCCAACGCGCCCAATCCAAATGAAATCCAACTACGTATACCCTTTCTAGCAAGTCGATATTACAAGACAAGTCGCTTATTTAACTAGAATAACCTTATCAAGCGACTAGTCAAGAAACGAAAATGCTCTAGAAGCAATCCGTAATCCGCAACAAGATATCGCTAAACAAAAAAAGCAAGAGGCAATGATTAGCAATTCAAGCCTAAATTTTTGATTTGATACATTTTCTTCACAGACCGTAAGCACTTCTATAGCGGATCCACTACATCTTTATGTCAAGAAAGAGCCATTAGCTCCGTTACACGGAAGTCCTTCGAACAAATGTATATGTCCAATGAGCAAGAAAAAGAAAACAAAATCTATACAATGTGTACCTTGATGAAACCAAGTATTCTCCTTATTGGAATTCAAAAGGGTTTGGAATCATGGAGAGCAAAGGGAACATGGCCGGATCCATTCGTCCTTCAAATTTCAACATCCATCCGTTTCCTCACATCTAAGCATTCAAGTAGTATCATAGTTGCGGAAGCATGATAAAAACAAAGCATATCAATAAAAACAAAAAACTTCATTAAGGTTTAAACCACTCTAATAGAAAACATTTAAACAAATCATACACTATTCAAATAGATTTATAAAATGAATAAACCCAATTAAAAACATAACTAAAATTTAGCAAAGTGGTGAACTGTCTCCGCCGTGATTCCATGTAAGAGTATTATATTACCTTGGGCAAGCTTATGTAACAAAGTGGAAGACTTCCATTATATAACAATGGAGGAGGCCCAAAGAAAGAAGACAAGGATAACTACCACACTGATGATGCAAGTCCCTATGTGAACTTAACACAACCCACCATACCGAACCTTAGGAATGGAAAGACAAACTCCATTTTTAAAATATAACCTAAACAAAGTAATACAAACATTATATACCCATCAACTTAAAAACTAATATATTAATTTTTAAACAAATTTATTTTTTAATTTGTAAAATAAATATTATTTCTAACTTATTTATATATAAAAAGCAAACTTACAATATTTAATCTCATAAAAATAAACTATCTATTATGTTATTTAAGTTTTCCAACAAAAAAATTGATAGAAATCATTAATAATAAATAGATGAATTAATTAAAATTAAAATTATTCAACTCTCTTCCAAATAAAAAGTTCAAAACCCATTTTTAAATGGCACTTTCAAAAATAAATGTATTATATATAAAAATAAAACAATATTATATTCCACAACCATAGGTGGTGAGTTGTTGTGTTTGCCTGGGTGCACAACAGATGCCCATGTGACGTGTTCGGGATGTGAGTTGTATCATGATGGCGTGTCGTTTCAGCAACGTTTATTCTAATCCTGCAAAGATTTCACTTAATCATAAGTATAAAATGTTAAATCCAGGTATTTTGAGTGCCCCATGATTTTTGTAGCATTTAATCCATTTCCAACCTCAAAATGATTTCAAACATTGCAAGTACCCCATTTCTTGAATTTAAGTTGCCCTTACCCACTAAAAACCGCTATCTAGGCTATTTCCTGCTGTTTCTATAGACAACCCTTTTACTTTTACAGATGTGAGAAGTTGCTTTATCTCTCTCCGTGCAACTTTCGTGAGTTATTTTTTTCCTATATTTAAACGTTGAGTGATCATTTATATTATGAATTGTGAATTTTTTATTATTTAAAAAATTTGAATTAAAGATTTAAAAAACATGACAGGTTTATTTAGATTTAATTTGGGGTGATAAATAATTTTTAAAATGGTGAATTTTTGTCATTTAAAATATAAATAAATGATTTAAAATTTTTGTTGGAATGTTTAGAGGTTTATATTTTATTTTCTTTTTGATTAAATTGTGTTTTCTCTTCATAAATATGATATAGATTATTATGTCTATGATATATTGTTAATATTAAGGAATCATTTCTTTTCGGATTAATTTTTTGATCTTGAAATATTGAGAAATTAAACTCTTAACCATGAATTTAGATAATTAAGCTAACTTCTTCATAGTTTTCTGAATTAAATTGGGAGGAGTCTTTCATTGACAAATTGAGCGCTGTGACAGCTCCTGATCAGTCCTTCTGGTGACTTCCCTTTTCAAGCTTCGATGATGGACCTTTTTGAAGACAGCGACGACAATCTCTTCTTTGCGACCTACGCCCTGCTTCGCTATTGCCCTGCCCTCCTGCCCCTCCGCTCTCATCCGCCACCCCACGACGCCACCACCCCGCACGCAGGAAATTTCAAACTTGAACGCTGAGCACTTTCGCACCGGTAATAACACATACTACTCGCCGCCCCAGTTCATTCTCACGCCCTAATTTCGTTTCGTCTGTCCCGTCTGGCTATGAAGTAAAAGCGCTTAACCTGTCAGTTATTCAACAATCCAGAGAGAAACAGAGTGGCGCTAAAGGATCTAACGAAACACACTAGTAAATGTTACTCATCCCATTGTTCAAAATTTCTGATGGAGAGCGATAAGTGCCTCCATATTTTCGTTAGCAACCTCGTTCTGCAGTCTGTTGCGTTCATTCAACTCACCAGCTTTCCAACTCGGAATGCAGTTGTTTTCTAGCAACAGAGCAGGCGAAGAATAAACACTTTTCTTTTTGCACATACTAAAACATATCAATACATTTTTATTAACTGTAATATTTTCATAAATTACTATTTCTGTTTTAAATGTTGATCACAATTTCTTTTGAAAGCAAAGAAATGTCTAAAATGAACAATTTGATCTAAATTATCTATACAAATACATAGAAATCACTTGCATAAACATACCAAATCAGGAGACCCTGGAAAAAAACCCTTGATTGACAAACTAACGCTGCACGACAAAAGGTTCAGGTCTCACTTTTACCAAGGAAAATTGATAAATTGACAATGGGAATTAAATCATGCAATTAAATTTCCTAAGTAAATTGCTAATTCCTGCATCAATTGACCCGATTCCACTGAATTTAATCATTTTGATAGAACACCCAAAAAAGTGAACAACAATTAATCCAACTAAAGCATTAAGTACACCATTGGCCCAATAGGGGCCCCGAATGTAGCGTGAATCTGGTAAAAGTTTAATATATGCCTTTTCGGTTCAGTTATAAAAGTCATAGTGCTCATCAAAGTTAGCTTGTATTTAACGGGCATACACTTGATGAGTGAGAAGGTCATATAGTTTGAGGCCACAATTGTTGAGTTCTCTTTACACTGAAGAATCATTTCTTATTAATTTTTATGATAAACAAATACAAAATACTAACTACAGTTGGCATAAATGTATTTAACAGTATTTGAACCTACCCCACTTTAAATGAAACAAATACAAAAATAACTAGCAATTGGAAGATAAAGATTCTAGATAGGTCCCACTTGGATCTTCGTATAGTTTCTCTGTCTCGTAGGAGTTAAAAGCAAAGATCCTATGGACTCAAGTGTTGTGGCCGTGAACTTATGCGTCAACTGTATTAGCAATTAATTCGTTGATATTACCCACAAGTTAATAGCACTATAAAAATAGAGCGCATTCTCATGTTCTCATATATGCAAGCTCATTTTAATACAGTGCTTCATGGCAATTTCTCATAGGTAGTTGGATCTACAGAACTTGGTAGATTAATTTGTGATTAAACCCTATGAACTTAAAACTGACAAATGAAGTATTTTTTATTGATCTGCATCTCCAAAGTCTTTACACAGTATTCTTCTATTTTTAGTTCAACGCTTGTGCAGCAATGCATCTATCATAGAAATAGTTCCCATAAACCCTTGTAATATTTATGTTTATCAGCCTTTGAATAAAAGTGATGAAGCTTGTTCTTCAACAATGCTTGTGTTTTACTATTTCCATCTTGCTAAAGCATTTCGGAGCATGGATGACTCGTTGCATAGTATTTTCAATTTGTCAAACTAAATCCTGTTATGGCTGGCTGGGATTTTTTCAGTACCATATTTACTTATCCTTATGAATGGACAGTAGTTCGTCCAAAGAAAAGAGAAGCAAGGTTGAAAACCCTTTATTCCATATTATAAACAATGAAGTAACTGTGTATAACAAAATATAGATTGAATTTAAATGAATTTAATGAAACTGTTAACTAACTTATTTTCTGGAGTTGTAGTTTAATCGTAGAAATAGGCATCATTTTCTTCACAGGTAATTCGTCCAAGTCACATCTTCAATTGTGCAAAAAGTTGTTCTTCCTCTTCAATTATCTCTCTATCCAGGAAAAATGAACCTTTAATTTCCATTTTGAATATAATACAGTAATGATACAACTTTTGTAAAATTAAATATTAAAGATTGTTGGAAAATAATTTTTAAATTTTATAATATACTTTTTTTGAATTGCAAAATTTTAATCATATAAAATGATTTTTAACTATAAATATTATAAAACACCTTAAAAACCCTTAAATACTAGGATTGCATAAAATTAATAAAAGCCTAAATTTCCCTTATAATTTTTTATTTATTTTAATTTCAAAATTGTTAAATAGACTACACTATAAACACAGTACAAATATAATAAAGAATAATGACAATTGAAAAATTCATATTCCCAAGAGTACAACTGAGAAATGCACTGTCATTATAAGAAATTATCCCGAGTCTTAAAATATAATTTCAAGACATTTACAGCCAACAAAAATGAACAAAATGTTAAGCTTGAAAGATTTTTTTTTTTTTAAATTGCAAATTTTAGTTGTTTAAAATACATTTTGAATGCATAAATTTAAACAGTTTCTACAGAACAGAAGAATGCACATAATTTTTTTTCTGAAAATGATTTTCAGCGCTTACAAGAAAAATTACAGGAAAATCATTTAATGTTTTATTAAAGTATTTTTGTGTTTTTTTGACTTACTTCATCATCATGTGACTTTTGGAGGAGATTATGATGGGATTTTTGAGGAGATTTTATCTTTTTCAATAATATTGATAAACACACAAGTTTTATGAAATTATTTTTTCTCATTTTTAAAGTAACCAATATAAAAAAATGAATTCATAGAATTTCATGTTCAGAATATCATTGAAAAGACAAATTTCTAAAGGTCCATGATGATCATCCTTCAAAGAACCCACAGAAAATATTTTAATGGAAGCACCAAATTTTTTCCTATAAGCACTGGAAAATGATTTTACAGCGCCCTACATGAAAAAAAATTATATGCATCTGTATATCCAGTGACCAAAAATTCAATTACTGAAGAAACAGATGATATATCCCATGAGGGTACATCCTAATAATATTGTTGCATGCCAACGATTTATGGACTTCTGGATCTTGCCAAATACTTGCTCATTTGGGTAGAATGCACATTATGGATTCTGCCATTCTCAATAATATTAAGTTGCATGCCAAAGATTTATGCACTTCTTGATCTGCCAAATACTGCTCATTCGTAGAATGCACATTATGGATTCTGTTATCTAAACTGAACTTCATTATCAATGCAATTAGACCTTCTTGAATGTAGCCATGGTTCATCCTGTTGTCTGAACATCCCCTTGAACTCTGAGCTGTTGTCTGCTCCACTAATTATTCAGTGCATTTATCCATCCTACGTTGTTCATAATATTTTATTTTAAGATAATATATGATTCTTATTGCTGTAGCCACCACAAACTCTGAAAATAAGCTGTTGATCTCAATTACAAGCACCAAACCAATTTTGTTGAATGGAATAGGAAATTCTAATCTAATTCAATTCAATTCACAAGAAATTACTTAGAGGTTTCATTGGAGAGTTTAACGATCTCAATTGCTATTAGCAGATGCAGAGACAACAGAAGAAGGAAGCAGCATTGCAGCTGCTAGTTTGAATGTTACCTTTCACAACTGTCTCATTAACATCCTTTTGGCATTCCGTCTTGGTAAAAGTGGGGAAGAGGAGAGCCATGACATATGTATAAATAGTGAATCCTATGCAGGAAAATGTTCAAGGCTCTCTGTGGACGTTTGCAACAAAAAGAGAAAAATGCTGAATGGCTTGAGCAGCCAAGGATGGGCATAAGACGAGCTATAATCGTAGTATTGGTGTTGGAGTTTGCATGACATCACCACTTCCTTCCTGAATGGGAACAATGTTTGGATCTTCAGGCAGGTGTTGTTCTTACATTGTTCACTTCCATGTACCCATGATGACCAGAAAGGTGCTGCATGATCTCGGACTTCCAAAGTGATGGCCTTTGTCTTTTGTAGGGTGCCCCAGGTCAGCTCTTCTCCAATAGCCTTGCCTTTGCAGAGTATGAAAGAGACCAACGTGCCCCATCCAAATTCTTAGTCCAAATAATAACCGTTTGTGGCTTCACTTTCAGCTGATATGGGGAGAGGTATCTTCAGCCCTCTTCCCGGTGAATTATATCAATAATCCCTTTTTAGGAACGAGGAGCAGTGGTTGGATGGAAATGTCGAGAAGCCAATTCGGTCCTCATTTTTACTTTTTTCCTTTTGAAAGAAAGAATGATGTTGCACATACAAGCTGTATGTTTCAACTATGGAATCTGGAAAATATTGGACAAAGTGGCGTGTTAGCTTCGTATTGATTTTAAATATTCATCTGAGTGAAGGTGTTTTTGAACAGCACTGTTGAAAAAATAAGATATAAGGGGAGATTACAGGAAATAGTTTTAAAAATAATCAACACTGCATATTTAAATTACACTTTTTCTCCTTTTAAAGAAAGAATGATGTTAACAAGTTGTATGTTCTGGTTAAAATTATTCACTGTTCTGTTCTCTTTGCTCTTTTCAGTGAATACATATCAATTATGGAATCTGGAAAATATTGACAAAGCAAGGTTAATCTCCTGTATTGATTTGAATATTCATCTGAGTGAAGGTGTTTTTATCATAACGTTGAAAAAATAAGACATATGGGTACAGGTAATAGCTTTAAAAATAATCAACACTAAATTACATGACAAGATAAAGATGAATTCATCAAATTACTTTATAATACAAACATATTTTCTATTTACATGTACTAGCCATCTCAAGCAAAGAGAGAAAATATAATTAGAGCAAATAATGCAGACCTGATGAAGATAACGCTGTAAATGTTATGATGACAATTTCTGGAGAATCCGAAGAACAAATACCATTATTAAAGACAGATGAATTTCTGTCTATAGTTACAAGCCTTTGTTGACATTAGAGAGAATACTGAAAAACAATCAGCACTGAATATTTAGATACCACTATTAAAGACAGACACTTTCCTTCATATTTAAAAAATTATTTTCTGTAAATAAAAGAAACAAACCAGATAAAATATGTATGATGGATTCAAATACAAGATTTTTACCTTGCAAGTATATTATTTTGTAGCAGACCTCTCACAATGATTATAATGAAGGTTTTCATTATTCTCTTAACAGAAAGGAAGATAAGTTTGAGACCCTTAAATACACAGCTAGGTTTTGCACATGACCAGGACATGATTCAAGTCTAGACAGCAAGCTTTGTATCTTGTTCACATGAAGTTGTCAAGACCAGGACCTTATCTTTGAATAATCATTTAGTCATTTACATTAGTGGAAATACAATAATCTAATAAAGGAGCCATATAAATATGGATGGGAGACATCTGATTTGAGTTTTGAGTCATCAGCGGAAAAGGAGCGTTGTCATTTCTATTTAAGTACCGCATCAATATTACAATTTGTTTCGGTTGCTGTAACTTACACTGTAGAAGTAAGAGGTGTATTGAATCAAATTTTAAACTCTGAGTGCAGCCAGAGTTTGTGTTGAGGACAAGTGCATAAATTTGAGGAAAGGAGAGAGAATTGGAATTAACCACAGTCAGAATATGGAGATTTGAGGGGAAAGGAGAGAGAATTGGAAATTAAATTACAATGAATATGGAGAAAGCAATAGGGAATTAAAACTCTATTGGTTAAAAACCCATTGTTGGGGTTTCTTGAGGCCTCATGACTGTAGACAGTTGCGTGATGTATGGAAAATGTATTAACGGAGAGAGCAAACAATCAGGGCATATTTCGTAAAAAGGCAAGAGGATTTAAGAACCAGCATACTCATATTAATTTAGATCTTGAATACCAAGAGGATAAAAATCAACTCAGATCTGAACACCAAGAGGGATAAAAATCAAGTGAGATGCAACTTCTGAGTGCTTAACTATCTTGATTAAGATGGACCACCTACACTGATGGATGTGTGTATTAATTTTGGTAACATGCAATTCAGTTTCTCATCTTCCAATAGATGATATGATTTGATTAGTGAGTTTTTTTATCAAAGAAAGATTTGTGAACCATTATTATTTTGCCCACAATAGATTTATTATTACTATATTTTTTATTTGTACAATATATTATATTGCATTAAACATATGGTGACATGTAAGCATTATGGATAATGGGGATAGATTACAATTTATTCAATTTCCGGGGCTGTAGAATGCGCCTTTGTTAGATTTATTATTACTATATTTTTAGTTTTACAACCTATTATATTGCATTAACATATGGTGACACAAGCATTATGGATAATGGGACAGATTACAATTTATTCAATTTCCGGGGGTTGTAGAATGCGCTTGCTTTCTCAATGCAATGAAGAGAACTTCAAGACCTGCTCTGTAATCCAGTAAACGATTGAGCTTCCTCTGCCATTACTTGGCTAATGTCTAGTTTCTGAATGGCTATGGTTCTTCTGGTCTGGCTTCCAATACTTTGGTTAATGTTCAGTTTCTGAATGGCCATGGTTCTTCTGGTCTGGCTTATATATGCTTAAGAAACATGATAATACAAGAATGAATAGAATATGAATGAATGAATAAGTAAGAAAGTTCTCTTCTAACAGGTGGTTAATCATAGAGAAGTATTCATAACAACAACAAGCCACAAGTTGAAGTGTTTTCCTATACCAGGTTGTACAGCCATAGTCATGCTGTATGATGGCACTAACACAAATTCGTAAATTGTATAATTGTTATAGTTTCCAAAAGCCGTTCAGTTTCACAGCAGGTGGAAATATGTCCACATGAAACGAAAGCCTCTGCATTCTTCCTAAAAAAAAATAACCATGACAAAAATTATGCTGTGGGTGTTTTCATTCAACGAGATTGTCAATGTTGCCATATGAAAGCCCCATCACTAGCATATAATGACTGAGACATTCCATAACACTAGAGGAGATAGTCCATGCCATAATGTAGTTCATAAGCTTGTAAAATTAAAAACAAACTTTATTTTACACTTTGAACCTCACCCTCGACAATAACAAAAAAGCTCTTGCAGACTACAGATACATTTAATAAGAAATAAATTTCATTGACTGCTCTGAAAGCACTAGCAACGGGCAAGCTCCTCAATTTATTTGGATATAATCACAATTATAAAACGCCTATGGGAAAATTCTATTTTTACACTAACAAACAACAAAATTGCCTACAATTCCAACAAATTCAACTACAAACATATAATGCTATTTCAAACTAATATAAGTTTCAAGCTTGTGGTGATAAAATGGATTCGCAAATGCTGCTTGCTGTTGGGAGGTTGCAAAAGCGACGAAGCATGTTGATGCAAGAACAGGCGGTGGCATTATTTGCTGGAAGTCGCCTTAGAAGCTGTACACCCTAGAGATGGTTCTATCTGAAGGAAGATCAGCACCGGCACACAAAAATCACACCAAAGAAGATATGTTAATGCATATATCAAGGGGCCTTATAAAAGAAAACAAGTTCAGATAATACGTTAACACTCTATGATCTTATAGGACAGAGTTTCTATAACTTGTCAGCATGACTTCTCAAGCATGGCCCTTGGGACAAGTACTCAACTAACTCATATCAGCCAAGGCATGGTCCACTCACTATTAACCATTTCAAAGTAATTCTCTCTGAATAAACTGGATTTGTTTGCATTTATTATACCATGAGTATACCCAAAAGATACGTATGCTAAATATACCAAATCAGCCTTCATGAGAGCCAATTCATTTTTCTTAATCTGCCCAGGTTCAAGCAACAAACCTGAAATCTGCACATCAGCAAATCCCAAAAGCAGTACTTAAAAGTTGTCTAACATTCAATAAAATGTAACTACTAAACCCTATCTTTGTACAAGAGCAAAAGAAGCCAAAATCAAAGTGAAATTAAACAAACAACCTTACACACAAAGACATTTGGGCTAGAATTAGATAGCTTGCCACACATAAAGAGAGAATTGTAAATCTTCTTAGCTTTTATATGCTGAATTTTTTTATTTTTAGGATAACTAAGATCTTGTGTTCTTTCTAACAAGCTTTCAACACCTGATTTTAGTCAATTGACTGTCCACTTGTTATGACTAATCCTGCTAAAGAAGAAAAGTTAAAACTAACATATTTTAGAGTTCTTGGACCAACATCCTTGAGCAAGTAAGAAACTATCAAATATCTGGGGCCATTTGCCATCGTGTTTTCCTATTTGATAACATCACATTATCTATAGTCTTTTTTTTGACTATTGAGAAATATCTCTGTCAGAAGAACCACCGACCAACTTTTAAGGACAGAAAGACAAGATGAGGGAACTCCAAGCTTTTTGAATAGACAAAGACCACGTTACACACTATCAAAACAAGCATGAAAAGTACTAAAAATTTGCGTCCACATAAACTCACCACCTACGAAACCCTAATAGAGGGTTGAAGAAACCCAATAAATATAACATAAAATTTTATCTCCATCTCCAATATCAAAAATCAAATAGAGGATTCTGCAATCGGATATTTGACATGTATATAAATTTTTTCTCAAAGAGGCGCCCCAAATTAAATGCATATCAAATATTCAGCTACTAAAGATTAATGCACAACATGCTTCATATTGCATGCTTCAATTGTTGTTAAAAAAATACATTTAAAAGGATGACGATAAAATTATTTACATACCATTATTTAAAATACTAAATCCCACCGTGCATGCTATTATATCATGCTCAAAAAAAACGGGTTGAATATGATGTTAATATAGACACACCACAGTAAAGTTTAGTCACTAGGAAGTTCGCTCATTTCTTTGTTTTTCTCTCTCACGTGTAAATTTGAACAAAAGCTAATTTCGTTAATTCTGGCTCATGGTTTGGATCAATCATCTCACCCCATCGACTATGGGAAAATGCATAGTGTTTCTAACGAGTCCAATTAAAAACCCATATTTATGTAAATGTAATATTTTTTCAAGGTTATCATTTGAACATGTCAAAATACAAGCTCTCTCGTGGTTATGTTTTTGCATAAATGTAAAAATTACCTATAATTTTAATTTACAATAAACAAGTATGGTCAAATTGACAATGGAGTTGTAGTTCCCTGCAGAGAACAAGTATGGTCAAATTGAAACAGATAAAATGACCCGAAACAATGCTCAAAGAAATCCATTAATTTAAAAATATCACATATTAACAGTAACTCCTAGTCTTTCATATTTTTCAATGATCATAAGAATTAATAAGAAATGATTCTTCAATTGAGAACTCAACAATTGTGCCTCAAACTATATTTACCTTCCCCACTCATCCAAGTGTCTATGCCCGTTAAATACAAGCTAACCTAATGAGCACTATGACTTTATAACCGAACCGAAAAAGGCATATATTAAACACACTACCACACTATCTATTCAAGTAGCCCTATTGGGCCAATGAGATATGCGCTAATGTTGAGTTCGATTAATTGTTATTTCGCTTTTTGGGTGTTATATCAAAATGATCAAATTCGTGGAATCAAAGCCAATTGACGCGGAATTAGCAATGTAGTTAGGGAATTTAATTGCATGATTTAATTCCATTCGCTCAATTTATCCAATTTCTTAGTAAATCGAGACTTGAAGCTTTTTTGTCGCAATGTTTGGTTGTCAATCAAGGGGTTTTTTTCGGTGGTCTCCGATCGAGCTATTCGACAAGCGATTTCTATGTATTTGTATAGAGAATTTAGATCAAATTTATTTCATTATTTTAGACATTCCTTGCTTTCTAAAAAGAAAATTGTGATCAACATTTAAAGCAGAAATAGTAATTTATGAAAATATTTTGATGAATAAAATGTATCGATTTGTTTTTAGTATGTGCACAAGTGTTTATTTCGTTACCGCTTCCGCCGGCTAGAAAACAACTCGCATTCCGAGTTGGAAAAGTTGGTGAGTTGAATGAATGCACAGACTCAGGCGAGGTTGCTAACGAAAATGTGGAGGCACTTATCGCTTCCAAACAACACAATACACAATCATCAAAATTTTGAATGGCGGGGATGATAAATATCATCAAACGTGTTTCGTTGAATCCTCGTGGCGCCACCGTTTCTCCGCAACGTACTCGCGCATATGTTATTACCGGCGCGAAAGTGCTCGAACGTTCAAATTTGAAACCCCCCGCACGTGCGGGAGTGGCGTGATCGTGTGCGGATGGGAGAGGAGCCACGGGGAGGGGAGAGAGGTGCGGCTGGTGGCGGGTCCCACCGAGGAGGAAGTGCTGCTGCCAGTCCGCGGGGAGGAGGGTGTTGTCGCCATCTTTGAGGGGTTCACATAGGTTTGGATAAGAGAGGGAGTCGTTGAGACTACACGCAAATCAATCAACATTGTTGTAAATAAATCATGCCGTTAACATGGTGATTTTACCGTGTCTACCCAAACCTTCGGCTACGTCTGTCAACAGTACTGCAATCTTATTAATTCAAACAAAAGAGATTACAACTACACACCCACACACCCAACAAACGTATGGAGACCCGTTATATAGCAGAAGAACTCCAACAGCCTCACAAATCCTCTCACCCTGAAATTGAGGATGCATTAACTCCTCCCCAACAAACTCGGAGCTAATTCAGGAACTAATTTCACTCTTGTCACCCAACGAGATTTTCGCCTATTTTATCCAAAACAGTAAAATCTCAACAACTTCACTCACAACAATTAGCCCGATGCCTCGTTCTCTTTTTTATTATTTTATCTTTTCCGGGGTAAACAAGTGAAGCCAAACACCAACGCAGCCTTCTCCAACAAACTCGGTTTCGTGAACATGTCCGTACGCTTTTGTATAATTCTTCAAGAGAGACCTCTTCGCAATAACCGTCTTACAAAATGGCACTAATTGGAATATGCTTTGACGATTGCGGTGATAGGTCGTAGATTCTTAGCGTCAAATGTATCGTACTTTGACTATCACAAAGTAACCTCCGATGTTGTCCCGCAACCTACCAAATTCACCAAGCAAACCTTTCAACCAAACCGCCTTCTTTGCATATGCGAAGCAAGAATGTATTCCCCGTTCAAAGAGGGATAAAGCAACAATGTTCGTAGCTTTGAGCATCCACTTAATAGCTCCACCCGTAAGAGTAAAGACGACTTCGAAGTTGACCCTCTCTTATCCAAATCACCTCGCAAAATCGGAATCAACATATCCGCAAACAAATTCACCATTCTTATTGTAAGTAATACAATAACTACTTGTGCTTCTCAAGCACCGACACCCATTTCACCGCCGACTGTTGTTTCACTCGTGATTGCCATGTACCGCCGACAACCCCAACCGCATGTGAAATATCTCGTCGAGCACAACCATCGTACACATAAAACATCCTACTACATTACATATGAATTCGAGACATATAATCCTTTTTTCATCCGTATTAGGACATAAACCCGAAGAAAGCTAGTTTAAAGGACCCAGCACAGTTTCGTTATTATTCATACCAAATCTCAAAAGTATCTTCGAACATACTTCTGCCAGGAGCAGTCAAGCAACCTCATCATCGGCTTCTCGTTCGAAAATCTCCAGCCCAAAATCATTTCGTCGCTTTTCTCCTAGATTCTTTCTATATCGAATGTCCCCCACCGAGTCTTCAACTCGTTGATTTCATCAATGCTTTTTCTTCAAAAGTATACTGTCATACAATGACCAAATATATGAATATGCCATTTTTCAATTGCTTGAACACACAATGATCATATCTACTTAAACATATTTCGACTCAACATGAAAGAATCAAACTTTCTTATACCACTTATATGCATCGTCGTTGTGCCATATAATGACTTCTTGAGCTCGTTGTATTGCATCATTGCGATGTCGAACAAACTCTTCCGGTTGTTCCATATATATTTCCTCATTCAAGTCTCCATGTAGAAAAGCATTTTTAACATTCAGTTGTTGTAATCCTAAATCAAACAAAGCAACTAAAGCTAAGACAATTCGTACTGAAACTATTTTTAACCACCTGGTGAAAAATCTCATGAAAGTCAATACTACCTTTCTCGAGAAAACCTCAGCAACCAATGACTTTGTACCGTCTCCGTATCATTCACATAATTCTGCTTCGTGCCTTGTAAACCCATTTACACCCACATTTTTCCCTGGTTTTCTAAGCTCAACCGTATCCCAGCCGCACTGCTTCTTACTCAAGGCCACTGCTTCGTTCTTCATGGTCGCTTTCACTTGTCACTATTCGAACCTTTCATTGCCCCTCGATAGCACGCAGGTTCATCATCGTTAGCGGTCAAAGCAAATCGAAGTAACACAATCATCATACCTTTTCGAACACGTTGTCCTCGTAGACCCCTCTCAAACAAGTCGTTGACTATCAACCGTAGGAACCTCTTGCCGATTAGCATTCTAATTGTCGGCGCATCTAAACTCGAACTCGTTCATGCTCGAAACTCGTTCATGACTAGTATTCGAACTATGCTCACTGGTGACTATCATTAGAAGTGGCCGCCAAACTCGAATGTGCCGAAAATCAAATACATCATCTCGTTTCTTACACCCTATCACTATCTACATCTAACCGTACAAGAGAGGATTAATTAAACTTACATCTCTCGTTGATGATTATTTTTGTGGGTAGTAGGATCTCACAATCTATATCCCTTTGTTCCAACACCATACCCAACAAAGATATACCTTTTAGACTTTGGATCTAACTTAGTTCGCCGATGTTTAGGCACTAGAGTACATGCATCACACCAAACACTCGAGTTTAGAATAGTTTGCAGGTGTTCTTTCCATACCTCTTATGGAATTCAAATTATCGTCGATGGAGACGTTCATCACATAACAATGCTGCCACCGCTTCCGTCCACAACTCCTTCGCAAACCGTTACTTCCAAAGATACCCTTGCCTTTCTAGAAGAGTCCCCGTTCATGCGTTCAACAACCCATTTTGGTCGAGAGCATAAACTCGTGGTCTTATGTCTCTCGATCCTCGCATCCTTGGCAATAGTCGTCAAACTCTTGAAGCAAACTCACCACCATTGCCGCCCAAACACTTTATTGTTCTACCAAAGGCTATTTTCATCAATGCTCAAAAATCGTTTGAAAATCGAAAAAACACTGTATTTCTTTTCAACATGCAGAACCACACCTTCCTAGCAAAGTCATCAATGAACGACACACAAAATATGACGAGCCACCATATGCAAGATTGCACCGTAGGGGCTGGACCCCAAACATTCGAATGAATATAATCAAGTATGCCTTTTTACTATATGCTGCTCGTTTTAAATTTTTGTTTACATTTTTGTTTCTTCAAACAAGCAATGCTTACGTAACTAACTTTCCATTC
Source organism: Pinus albicaulis (assembly GCA_034641835.2). Lineage (NCBI taxonomy): Eukaryota > Viridiplantae > Streptophyta > Pinopsida > Pinales > Pinaceae > Pinus > Pinus albicaulis. The sequence goes on from JAXQQM020073986.1 coordinate 174,737, forward strand.
TAGATTAGGGAAGTAACTTGCGATTTAGCCAAAAATTTTCAACCTTCTTCGCTCATATGGCCCAACCTTGATGCCATAGGCGAATGGAACTATTGTCATGTTCGTATACCAGAGACACATGAACCGACCTTGTTCTTCCTTCTAACCGAAACAAATTTCTACTTTCTTAGCTTTCATTACTAGTAAGATACCTTTATAGATTTTCAGCACCCACCTGAATTACAGCCTTTATATCCATTCGTACAAGTGCTCCCGTGAAATTAGATTTTTCCTTAAGTCTAGAACATGTCCTTACATATGTTAATATTCTAGTTGAAATACCTAAACATTTGTACCACTTCCCTATCCCAACAATATTAGATGTGACATCATTACCCATACACTTCACTCCATCATTAACTCGATCTAATGCCTTAAACCATTCTCTATGAACACACATGTGGTTTGATGTACCGGAATCTAACAACCAACAAGCATCATGATTTGACATATTAACAAAACAACACTTCGTCGCTCATACCCTAGTCCGTACAAGCGAACTCGTATCCGTCGATTTGCTCTCCTTCTTCTCTCGTCGAAGAGTCTCATTTCTTCTCTCGTTGCTTACCGTTCCCCTTCAAAGTAGCTTCTTCTTCAAGTGCCCGATTTGCCACAAACCAACACTTCATACTTCGCTTCTTCCCCCCCCCTCGACTTTGAATGCGAATCGGCCGCGCCAGCTTCGAAGAGCGTCTTCTTTTCTCGAACGACCTCTAGCCATCATTGCCTCTCGATGTAGAGGTTGTCAAAGATTCGACTTTCTCGTCTCTCGACAACATGGCTCCAACCACATCGTCAAACTCAAGAACAAAACAAGACATCGAAGCTATGAAGTAACAAAGGATCTGTTTATCTGTGCAATGTACATACATAGGAGTTAATGCCTATCCTCTCCGAATCAAATTTTATATTCAGACTTTGTAATTGTACCAATAAGAGTATTGGGCATCCGTATGGCCGCACCCCAGGTACCTTCTTCATCCGCAAATCGTATAGCCGCTCGCTCACAGAGAATCCGATTTGCCGATGACTTCGCTGCGAGAGCTTCTTGAGCTTTATCCACAAGCTCCTCGCGGCGGTCTTCTCGACACAATGCTGAATGGCATCGCCGTCCGCGTACATAACCGAACGAAGCCTTAGCCCGTCATCCAACTCATCCCATTCATCCTCCGTCATGGAAGAAGGCCTTTTGCTCCTCCCCCTGGGCCGCTTTTCGCCACGCTCTTTGTTGCACCAGGAGATCATGCATCTTTTACCTTCCGTATCTCGAAGTTGCTTTTGCCATTGGAACTTCTCAATTTCAAAATCCCGGCATTTTGAGTTTTCGCCATCTTGTTTCACAAAAAAACACAAGAATTTTAAACCAATTTTCAAATAAAGAATGCCCTTTTAATTAAAAAATGCCTTTAAAAAAAAATTGCCCTTGCCTTCTTTTAAGTGCCTCTCACTTCCTTTTTAAAAAAAAAAAAAAAAAACCTTCACCTTATAGAAAAAAGGTCTTTCCTTTCATACCATATGCAAATGGTATTTAAAAAACAAATTACAAATTGATTTAAAAAACACTTTTACCAAAAAAGTGCACCTTATAAACTTCACCCTTTTAAATATAATGGCATAAAAGCCCCTTTTTCAAATTCTATATTACTCTTTTAAAAAAAAAAAAGCCCTCTTTTAAATCGATTTAACAAATCGATTTAACATATGCACTCTAATAAAAATTACCATTCGATTTATTTTTTATTTTTTATGAGGCATATAAAAAATACAAATGGATGCCATAAAAATTAAAAAAAAAAAACGATGGCATATAATCAAACTTCAAACGATGGCATAAAATCGAACTTCAAACGATGGCATAAAATCGATTTAACTTATCGTTCATGGCCGGCAGCGTAAACTGGTTCATGGCCCGTTTAATTATCAACTCATTCAGACGCTGCCCGATGACTGTATGACTGTATTTGAAAGTTGTTATATAAAATCGATGAAAGAGAGTCCGAGGCTTGCCTTTAATGGAACCTTGACCCGTTCTAACTTTTGTCTAAAAAACTGCAGATCGACTTTAACTGCATACCATCAAACTGCAAATCCACTGAAAAATTCCGATACCTGTCGCCGTTGCCAACTCAGTCCACACAGGCTCGGCTTCTTCCACCTCCAGCACGCACCAGCAATGAATGTTTTATAAACCCGCCTACAGCGATCCGTTCACAATCTACCTGGGCACTGCACGCTGCCAGTTCTCCATCTATTGGACGTGATCTCAGAATGTGAACAGCGTGGCAGACTGGCCACGCACGCAGTCTTAACGCAGGCTAGATGTTAACGCAGTCTTAACGTCTAGTTCAACGCACCTCTGCAGTCACTAACACAGGCTCAGCGCTCCACGCAGCAGTCAATTCAAAAACACAGCCAGCGCTCAACCTCCAACCTGGCTCCGATACCAATTGTTGGAGATCATGCACATCAAATCAATCAAATACGCAGCAAATAAATCATGCACAAGAAGACACAGTGATTTTACCGTGGTTCACCCAAACCTCCTGGGCTACGTCCACACAACAGGGCATTGGCAATCTTATTAATTCAAACAGGAGATTACATAATTCACACACCCACACACACACTCCAAAACAAACGTATGGAGACCTGTTATATAGCAGAAGAATCTAACAGCCTCATAAATCCTCTCAACTCAAATTTAGGATGCATTAACTCCCTCCCAACAAACTGGAGCTAATCTAGGAACTAATTCCTAATTTTTGTCACCTACTGAGATTTTGCCTATTTTATCCAAAACAGAAAATCTCAACAGTTGCCAAAGGGGACTGATCGGGAGCTAATGACAACTCCTGATTCGTCGAAGGAAAAACTCCTCCATTAAATTGTGCTATGTAAAGTATATGGCATTGATCAATTGGACTAATGCTCATAGCTTTGAATTAAATTGTGTTATGTAAAGTAATTATGTAAAGGCTTTCACAAAATTGTTTATTTTCTTTTCTCTTAACTAAAAAATTTCCATTGCTTTGTTAATTTCCATTATCTTTTCATTAAAGTGGGTTACTTATCACTTGGAAAACAAATCCTTATAGAAATTTCCACTACCTTGTTGATTTTTATTATCTTTTAATAATTAAAAATTCCCTTACTTTAATAATTTCCATTATCACTGGACAAGACAAATATAATATACAACGTAATTGCATCTTATGCAAAAAGTAGTTGATTATATATATAATCTTTTAGATTAATATAATATTAAAAATTAATATAAAAAGAGCTTCTCATAATAATCTTCTTCTCATAATAGTATTTGGCAAGATCATAATTTTTATTTATAACTAAATTAAGAATATATATATATATATATCGAATTTTATTTAAAAAATAATCATTTAATCATTCATATAATTGATTGGCAATAGCTAGAGATAAAACAATAATAAGTATAAAAATGTAAAATAAAATATTTATAAAATATTTTGATTTTGAAATGAGTTATTGTTTTTGGGCAAGTGGTATTGATAAGCCATGGTACTGACCCATGGTATTGTAACACAACATATTTACAAGTTAATAATAGCCATGATAAAATGGGGTAAATATCTATGGTTAAGAATCTTGTTATGTTGTAAATATTAAGTTTTAATTCTAAAAATATTATAAAATTAAATTAAAATAAAATATATACAAACTGTTTTTTATTTTGAAATGAATTATGGTCTTTGAGCATATAGTATTGATAAGCATTGGTATTGTAACAAAGTCTAAATTATTATGACAACTGACCAATAAGTTATTTATTAAATATTTTGATTTTGAAATGAGTTATGATTTTTGGGCATGTGATATTGATAAACTATGGTATTGACCTATGGTATTGATCCTTAAACTTTCGTGGATATTGAACAATTATTAGATGCATATTATGCAGAAAAGTAGAGAACCACAAAATAAGTTCACACACACATACGACACAAAATATGATTTGGGAAACCTTTCGAGAGAAAACCAAGTTGGAAGTTGAAGTCGCTTCACTCTCTTTCTCTGTTTGGAAATATGGCTGCAGGTACAAAGAAGTAAGCCTTGTGGCCAGTGGGCTAGTACAATGCACAAATCCTCCCTATGTGCTCTACCTCCTATCTCTCTTGGCTAACTTCTCTAAACTATGGAACAAATCCTCCCTTTGTGCTCTACCTCCTATCTCTCTTGGCTAACTTCTCGGAGAAAACCAAGCTAGAAGTTGAAGCCACTTCACTCTCTTTCTCCATTTGGAAATATGGCTGCAGTTACAAAGAAGTAAGCCTTGTGGCCAGTGGGCTACTGCAATGCACAAATCCTCCTTATGTGCTCTACCTCCTATCTCTCTTGGCTAACTTCTCTAAACTATGGAACAAATCCTCCCTTTGTTCTCTACCTCTTATCTCTCTTTGCTAAATTCACTAAACTATGGAGAAAAATGCTCTCTAAAGAATGGAATGCCTCAAATATGGAGCAAAATGCTCTGGAAAGAATGGAATGCCTCTTCCTCATAGTGGTCTAGTTATAACACAACCCGATAGCCTACTAGTGGTTAAGTTTGACTACATCAAATCTTAACTAGAGTTTGTTTTTTTTTTTTTCCCTGAATAAGTCTAATTGTATTTATGTAACATAAAAGTACAAAACTGCCACAGTTTCAGCTGAGTGAGCCTGAAAGCTGGGCTTGATAGTCAAAGAATGCATGGTTCTGGATTGCCCACAAAGGGGAAACCAGTCCCTTAGAAGCTTGTCTTGCCACCCTCACAGGGGAAACCGACATTGATTTCAGATAATTTAACCATATAGACAAAAATTGACCTATGAAAATGACATTTTTCTCTTTCAGCAAAGGAGAATTAAACAAAAAAACAAAAACCAACCCAAGAAACCTGGGCTTCAGAACCGTGTTCCAGCATAAGTTGCTGTGGTTACTTGTCATTATCAGGAGAGGGAGGTTCCTCCACAATGCGGCATCTGTACTTGTCGCTGCTGCCATCTTCATCTGCAGTGGTTGCACAGGTGGCTTTACTGGAAACCTCCTTCGCCTGTTCCTGATGCTTGTCAGCTTGTGCCATCTCCAGCGGCTCCCTTGTATTATTAGCAAGGTCTTTCTCCGGAGGGGACTGAGGAGCGGGAGTAGCAAGGGGGTTGAAGCCAGCAGCTTCCTCCCGAAGGGTGACGGTGATGTAGGCAGTGGTTATAGGCCTATCCATGGTGCATTCAAATCTAAATTTAGCTCTTTGGGAGGTTTGGCGGAGGGGAATGTGAGCAGATAGAGTGGAGACAGGGGAAATAAAGGTTTGGGCAACCGGTTGCGAGGGAGACATCACATGGTGAGGCTGGGAGCCCTGGATGGAATGCGCTTGCCCAGCAAGGTGAGCTCTACCTCTTTGGCTTCTGGTTTCTGGATAATGGCCACAAGAGAGATCCTTAGAGGAGGAGTCAGTGCTGGGGGAGGACCGGGAGCGAGTAGCTCGGCCCCTGCTACTGCCTCGGCGACTTCTCATCCTATGACGAAGCCGTGGCATGTTGGCAGTGGAGCGCGGGCTATGTCGACTGAGATGCGGACGGGAATGATGTTGAGAAGATAAAAAAGGCGTGGCGGGCTGAGCACAGGGCCGAGAATTCGTGCAGCAAAGTGCACTCTGAGAGAAGTGAAAGTCCGGTAGAGTTTCAATGTAGCAGAGCAGCAAACATCGTCTCCCTGTGTGTGTTCGAGCACTTGGCTCGGCACAGTCAGGAGGACAGGAGTTACTCTGTGGAGCAAGAGACCTGCAAACAGGGTGGACATGAATCAAATTACTACATTTGAATGCCATTAAAAACCAGAGGGGCAGCACGAATTGGCGGTGGAGCATATTGAAGCTGCTAATGGTGAGCAGGTTGGCCACATTTAATGTGGAGTAAATGTCTCTGTGGGTGGCCATATGGCCACCCCACGCGATTGCCATCGGGATTCTCCGCAGGACTAACGTCCCATCCACTTCAATGAGCATCTGCATCCGAAAAAATCTTAACTAGAGTTACAATATAGACACTAGAGTCTTTTACATCACCATGACGTGGCAAGCCCCTTTTCCATGAATAATGGGGGCTGACAAGACATTATTTCGATTTATAAGTGAAAAAACAGAATGTTCAACTTTATTGACATAACTTTTGCATAGAGACTTCGATTGACATGCTTATTCTGTTTCTCTGTTTGTATAACAACATGAATAGGTGTGTAGATAAAGTAACAAGGTTTTACTCAAAAAAATGTAAGTTGATGCCTCAAAATGCTGCCAAAAGGTTTAAGACCTTGTTTTGCCAAACTGAACCCAGTAGGTAAAAATGATCCCTTGAATTGATTCCTCCACTTCCTCCACTTTTTCCGCTCGGAATACATCAAAATAAATGACAAACAATATAATGACCAATCCAAATAAAATATAATCACAAAGTATAAATTATTTTGACACTTAACAAATAGAATTATTATTTTTTAATATAATTTTTATATACATAAATTAATTAGGAAAAAATAATTTACATTTTAAAAAATAATTTTTTATTTTATTTTTATTTTCAAAATATGTAATTTAATATTTAATTTTTCAAAATTTTAATAAACTCCATACAATATATTTAAAAATTTCAAAGCTATTTATTTTGAGCAAAATTAAAAGCAGTATAACAACGACTATAAAAAAAATCCCTAGATATGAAAATATGAATTACTTTAAAGCACTTACCATACTCATTGATGATGGTATTTTTTGTGATTGTTACATATGTAGTAATTGATTTTTCTATGACTAATTATATATGAAAAGAAAGAAAGAAAAAAAGAAATTAGTATTTTTAACATCCATTAGGCTAAAAATAGCTTATGGGACAGATTGCTTCTCTATCTAGCTTTTGTATTCGATCCTTTTCCTAGAGTTTTACAATAAACAATCAATGTTTTTATATTATATAATATTTTTTTATTTAAAAAAATGATAATTATTATATTTTCAAGTTATAAAATAAGTGAAAATATTTTACTTTTATACTAATTATAAAATATATTTTAATTTTTTTAATTAATATAATATATTTTAAATAATTAATTTATCTTTATTAATTATTAATTAATAAAAATGGATAATTTTTATTTCACATTTAATATATATAAAACGAATTAGAAATAAATTTATACCTTTTTTATATTAGGAAGCTTTTGACCAACCATGTAAATCTGATTGTGATACCCACCATGTGAGGTTATGTCGTCAAACTTTTTCTTTGTCGGTTAGGGGCATCATGTGATGTGATGTGTAGTGAGATGAGAAACTGTGTGTAACGTCCATAACACAAATATATATATATATATATATATATATATATATATATATATAAACTTACTCTTATCTAAAATTACCAGTTACGATAGTAAATTCTAACTTACTTTACACAACCCTTATTCACCAAAATTAACCTGCAACCTCAACTATCTATCAGTGTTATGATTTCTTAAGGTTTAGTACAGAAATGTGTTAAATAATTATAGGACTTGTATTTTATCCTTAATACATTGTTTTTATATGTATATATGTCGATCTGGCTTTTTCGTTTAACGAGGTTTGAATCATGGAACCCTCCAGACTTGATGCCAGTCTGTCATTGTCTTAAATGCAATATGATTTGGATATTAATTCCCACCCACCATATCGTGGTATGGCACTGATTGCGTTTTAAGCTAGGTTCTTGGAATATCCGCCATTGAAGGGAATTTCATTTATTACGATTACACCTGCCTTCTTCTCCGTCGTAGATCCGTGTACTTTAGCATCCAACAGTGGCTGGAGTCTTTAGGGTTTTCAAGGTCATGACTACCTTGGTAACCGCTTTCCAAACCATTCTGCATTCCAATCTGTTCCTCTGGTCATCCGCTTCGGGCATCTTCCAACAAACATTTGCAGCCACAAGAGGTTATGCTGGCTACGGTTTCTTGTTCGGATGTGGCCGTAACTGATCCATTCATTTGCCATATGGAATAGCCTTCTTTTACTGGTATTCGTATTAGTATTAATCCTCCAGGTAATGTATACAATTTGGTGAAATTTCCGCTGTAGCTTTTGCCTGTTATGAACTACAACTATTTGCATTTCCATTATTTTACAGGGTTATCTACTAAAAACCATTTCCTCCATTCCATTGTTATTTTATCTTCCATCTTATCAAATTGGTGGTATATTACTTATGCAGAGGTCTAGATTCTAATGGGAGTCTGCTATTGGAAAACTGCTAATCATCCACTACAGTCAAGGCTATGGTGGTTTCGCCGAGTTGTAAGTCTTCATAAAAAAAAACATAACCCTTCGCCCATTTATCTATGAATTAATTTTAGTTCCAGTAGTATACTCATTCACCCCTAATCTCTTTGTTTTCTCGGTTGCAGCATGGATCCCTCCAAAGCTTTCCGCATAGAAAACCATTACAAGTGAGCCAGGGTATATTTTGTTTTTCTTTTCCTCTTTATAATTTGGATTCTAGGATTTTGCAGACAATTTCTAACTGAGTCTTTTTCTCTGCGCAGGTATCCATTTTATGTGTCCGTGAGAATGAGGTTCTAGAGAGGGAGTGTCTTTGCTGGCCTCTACTAAATAACATTCTTTTATTTAATTCACAGGAATTCCTCTCATGAATTGGATAAGACTTCGAATCCTTCAGGGCTTGAGACTTAATTCCTTCAACCCTCTGTAATTTATTTATCCGTGATTGCTATTATACTTCCTTAGCTACGCCTCGCAGAGGGTTATACTATTAAATATTGTTTCTACAGCTAAGATTTGTAAATTATTAACAGTTTTGGTAATGGGTCTAAGGCGGGGTTTTATTTCACTGCCTACTTCTCAAATACATTCATATTATTGTAGAAGCTGCTAGATTAAAAGGATTTAGCATCAGCTTCCTGTAAATCTTCAGTGCATGACAAACGTTAACTCTTATTCTTATAAATTCCGCTTATGCCTACAGTTTTCTTTTGCCTTCCTATTTTGTAACAATTATCTTGCTTTCACATATTCGAAGATGCTTTATCAGCTATTTATTTCATTGCAGAGATTTCTTGCCTTGAACATATATAAATATGCATTTCCTTTAGAAGTCGACCAGACCGACGGATTTCCTATTCGAGTATAGTTTATGAGATGGAAGCAACAATCCGAAATTCTGGAGCAATAGAATTCTGGAATTCGGTAAAGCTTCCTTGTTATTTCCAATTTTTGCCTAAAAGTTGCTTATGATGATTTATAGTTACAAAAAGTTCATATCATGATTTTATAAACATCTATATAGCATACTAACCAACCTTGCTTACTAGAAAAATCAACAATTCCTTCTTTCACTAAACTGAATATCTTTTCTTTGCTAAACAGAGGACATCAAAATTTATTTGCTATATCAATAGTACAATTCTCTTTTTTTGTAATTTATTCATTAACCAGGATCTACTACCAGAATATCACAATATAACCTTAATCATTCATATCAACATTTTTCTAGAGTCTATTTTTCTAAAATAACAATATATTTTTACTTATCTGTGTTTGACTGTGGTTGTCCTCCCTATCGTGGATGAGGCAAATACATCCTCACCTGCCTCGTGCTCCAATCTTGAGCCAAGTAGAAGAACACAATATGCAGAAGGGGTATCGGGACTCCGGTCCAATCCACCTTCCAGAAAGTGCAGGAGATCTGAGAGTGATTTTCCACTGGATCCTCTAGCTCGGGAACAAAATACAACTCTTTCTCCTTCTTCACTTTTCTTCCCATTAGTCAGAACCCCTTTTCCTCACAGGGATTCTATTTTTATCCACAGAGGAAAAGTAACTGACCAAACTATTTCTTTTCTTTACTACTTCTCAGTTGGAATAAATTAAATTTACCATCAGTCTTTCACTCATGGAACCAATTACATAACAAGTTCATTAATCAACTTTAATCTCTGTTCACAGTATATTGTTTTCAAAATAATAACAGTGACTATTTTAAAAGTTTTTAACAAACAACTTAACCAATAGTTAATAACTAAACCAGTGGTTACAAATCCCCCCCTGGAAGTCAACATCGTCCCTGGTGTTCTCATTCTGCTTCAAAAAAAAGTTCAGGGTAGGCTTCCCGAACAAAACCTTCATCTTCCCAAGTAGCCTCTTCCGGACCAAAGTGCCTCCATTGCAATTTAACCTGGGCGATGGCTCTTTTCCGAAGCATGATTTCCCTCCGGTCGATTATACATTGGGGTTCGACCAGAAACTCGCTGTCCAGTTCGACCTGCAAACAATAAAATTGAATTAGTTTCACTTATAAATCTTAACATCTTTACTCAATCTGGTATTCATATCCTACTTGAATATTCTGCCAGTGAATTGTGTGTTTTGGATCATGAACGTATCGTTTCAATAACGATACATGGAAGACGTTATGTACGCGAATATGACCAGGCAGTGCCAATATGTAAGCTACGGGTCCTACCCTTTCCAATATTTCGAAAGGGCCACAAAACCTGGGAGCTAGCTTGGCACATGATGTCCATCTCAAGGTGCTTTTCTTTGGCTTGATTCTTTTGTACACATGGTCCCCCACTTCAAATTCATGGTAAGTCCTTTTCTTACCTGCATACACTTTTTGCCTATCATGTGCTGCCTTCAAATTTTGTCAGATCTTCTTTACTTCTACTTCCATTTCAACTAGCATATCCGGTCCTAACATGAACTTGGTTTCTGGGCTGCTCCAGTTAATAGGAGCTCTGCACTGTCGCCCGTATAACGCTTTGAACGGACTCATCTTAAGTGACTCCTAGTAGCCATTATTGTATGCAAACTCCACTCAGTGTAAATATTATTCCCACTTAGTTGGCTGTTGCATTACATACATACGTAACATGTCCTCCAGATTTTGATTTACTTGCTCTGTTTTTCCATTCGTTTGCGGATGGTAAGCAATGCTGAAGTTAATTTGAGTCCCCAAACCTGTAAAAACTGTCTTCCATAATGCTGAAGTAAATTTTACATCCCTGTCAGATATGACAGTTTTTGGGATACCATGCAGTCTAAAGATATCTCGCATGAATATGTCCGCTATCTGCATCGTTTTATAAGTGGACTGCACAGGTATAAAGTGTGATGATTTTCTTAATCGATCCACCACTACCATTATAGAGTCATTATGCTTCCTTGACCTTGGTAGTCCTGTGATAAAATCTAATGATATCACTTCCCATTTCCACTCCGGTATTGGTATAGGCTACATCAACCCAGCTGGGTGTCGGTGCTCCACTTTCACCTACTGACATTCCATACACTTGTTTAGATATTCTGCAATATCTCTCCTCATACTTGGCCAAAAGTAATTCTTCCTTATTGCTGTTAACATTTTCTGATATCCCGAATGTCCAGAGTAATTACTTCGATGATGTTCATTCAAAATCAGCTCCTTCAACTCCATTCTGTTTGAAACAAAAATTCTCTTTTTGTAAATCAACAAACCATCCTTGTCAATTTCATAATCAACATACTTTCCTTGATATTTTAACTCTTTTGCGTGTTGCCACATAAACTTTATTCAGAATCTTTATCCGCTTCTGCTTTTATTTGCTCCAAAAATCTGCACTCAACTTGATTATAGTACAGCTCATAAATACCATGCAATTTTCTGCTTAATGCATCAGCTACTCTATTCTCCTTACCTTTTACATGTTGCATATCAATATCAAATTCGCTCAAGAAGGCATTCCACCTTGCCTGGCGAGAGTTGAGATCAGTTTTCTTAAAATAACTGGTTAAACTGTTGTGATATGTTTTAAGCACAAATATTTTCCCATGCAAGTAGTGCCTCCATACCTGGAGTGCATGCACTACTGCTGTCAACTCTAAGTCATAAGCTGAGTATCGCTGCTCATGCTCCTTTAGCTTTCATGGTTCATAGGTTGCCACTTTACCTTCTTGTGACAAAATCGCCCCAACTCTTTCTTTGCACGCATCCGTGCAGACCTCAAACTATTTATTAGGATCAACGACCCTTAATATTGGAGCAGTAGTCAATAACTGCTTCAGTTTCTCAAAACTGTCTTGACATTCCTTTGTCCATTTAAATACCTTTTCTTTCCTTTGTAATGAAGTGATTAGAAAAGAAATTTTTGAAAAACCTTCAATAAACTACTGATAATAACCAGCTAATCCCATAAAGGATCAAATATCTGCCACACTTTGAGGTACTTTCCATTCCATAATCGTCCTTATCTTCTCTGGATCAACTGCAATACCTTAAGTAGAAATAACATGACCAAGGTACTGTATTTCTTCCTTGAATAAATCACACTTGCTGAACTTAGCATTCAGCTGGTGCTTTCTTAACATTTCTAGCACTATCCCTAGGTGTTCCTTACATTCTTTCGCATTCTTAGAATAAACTAGAATGTCATCAATGAAAATTAACACAAAATTATCCAAATAAGGGTGAAATACACTATGCATTAATCTCATAAAGGTCGCTGGTGCATTAGTCAACCCGAAAGGTAGCACCACAAATTCGTAGTGTCCGTACCTTGTACGAAAAGCAGTTTTATGTATGTCTTCATCCTTTTTCTAGATCCGATGGTATCCTGACCTTAGATCTATCTTTGAGAACATTGTCGCTCCCTTCACTTGATCAAATAGATCATCGATTCGCGGTAAAGGATATCTATTTTTCACAGTCAGTTTATTCAACTGATAGTAATCCATGCACATTCGCATGGTTCCGTCCTTCTTCTTCACAAATAGCAGAGGTGCTCCCCAAGGGGATACACTTGTTCGGATATACCTTTTATCTAGCAATTCTTATAATTGCATTTTTAATTCAGTTAACTCAGGTACACTCATTCAATAAGGTGCCCTTGAAATTGGTGATGCTCCAGGTATCAATTCAATGGTAAAATCTATGTCTCTTCTAGGTGGTAAGCCTGGTATTTCCTCTGGAAATACATCTTTAAATTCCTGTACTATGGGTATATTTTCCAACATTGGATCCTTTTCTTTAGAGTTGGTAAAACCCACCTGTATGGCATATAGATGGCATCCCTTCATCATGCACTTACCCATTTGAGATGCTGTGATTGGATGTAGCTGTAAAGATTTCTTTACACCTTGAATTTCTTGGCAGGTTCCATCCTGCATTCTGTAGTAGATGATCTTTTCTTTACAATATACTAATGTCCAATGCTTCTCCAAGCAGTCCATGCCAAGTAGCACATCATATGAACCCAGGGGTAAAATAGTCAGGTCCATAGTTAGTTGTTGTTCGCTAATTTTTAGTGCACAATATGGTATCTTAGCACTAACTTTTCTCTTAGCTCTAGTAGCTAACTGTACTAGCCATGGGTTTCTGAATTTTTGACTCTACAATTTACACATTTCTACTACTTTGGGACTTACATAGCTTAAACTTGCACCTGGGTCTACCAAAATAGAAACAGGTTGAGATAGCAATTTACCTTCCAGTTCAATCATTTTCGGCTGGTAATCTGTTTGTCAGTCTTCCAATGCTGCATTAATTCCAGGTATGTTCTTGGCGACATCACCCACTGTTGAAGCCTCCTGTAAATTGGTAACTGCCTCATTTCTACCTCGCTGTGGACAATTTTTGTAATAGTGTGCCTCGCCACACCCCCAACACTGTAAAGGTGGCTTCTGGTTCTGGGTTTGCTCCGGTTTTCTAGAGGCTTCTGTGGGTTTATATTCTGCAGGCCACCTTGTTCTTTGATGATTCTTTCCAAATTGTTTGCTAACTGAACTTCTGGTAGCACCTTTAAAATTGCTGGTTCTGTTTCTTTTAAAAACAAAACTGCCCTTATGCTCTTTCCTTGCCTACCAGCTTTTACCTTGTTCTCCTTTTGCTTTAGCTTGCTGGTAACACATTCTGGCTTTTCTGATTGCCTTGTCCATAGTCTTAGGATTTACGAACTCAATACGTTCTTTCATATGCGTTGGAAAACTACTTAAGAAACGTTTTACTTTAGCCTTTTCATCTCTCAAATAGGGAACATAACGAAGTAAGGAAGTGAACTTAATGATGTATTCATCCATTGTCATTTGCCCCAGTTTAAAATCATGAAACTCTCTAGACTTTTCATCATAAAAGCGTTCCGTTAAGTATTTATCTTTAAAATACTGTTGGAATGCATCCCAAGTTCCATCCTGGTCATCTATACTGTGAACGTTTTTCACTTCCTCCCACCATAAGGTGGCTTTCTCCCTTAGTTGATAGATGGCCAATCTAGCTTTAAGATTACTGTTGTATTCATATACTTGGAAATACTTGTTCATGTTTATCAGCCATGCCTTAGCAACTTCCTCCTCTACTCCATCAAACGTAGGAGGCTTTATTTTCCGAAATTCACCCTGCAACTCTACCTTTTGTCTTTTCACTTCTTTCTGATCTGATACATTATTTGATTCAACTCTATTATAGTTCTTATTTCTATTACTACGCTGAGTCTGACTTCCTTCCATTATTTCAGTGTCCTGATCTCTTGTTTTCTGTTCATTTCTTTCTTGAAATCCTCTATCAGTACTTGGCTTCTCATTTCCTTGATTCTGTTTGTCGGAGAGGATTTTTAATATCCTCTATTGTTCTTGCATCAACCGTGCATTATTTTTTCGCACTCTCTCCATTTTCTCTTGTAACTTCTATAAGGTGTTTATAAGAATGCTGGTTTGGTGCTGCTGTTCCTCCAACAACCTGCTGGTTTTATGGTGCTGCTCTACACCCAGCTTCACCCACATTTCTGGGTTCATCTCCGGTCGAGGTTGTGTTTCCCCGACATTTGGAGGTGGTTGCTGAGTCGACACCCTCCTCATAATATCCTATTAACTTCTTGTTCTGTGCATCAGTAATATACAATTTAAAATGTTAGTTGACCCATAGGGTCCCAGTGTTACAACGCTGCTCTGATACCACTTGTAACGTCCATAATACAAATATATATAAAAAAACTGACTCTTATATGAAATTACCAGCTACGACAGTAAATTCTAACTTACTTTACACAACCCTTATTCACGCAAATCAACCTGCAACCTCAATTGTCTATCAGTGTTATGATTTCTTAAGGTTTAGTACAGAAATGTGTTAAATAATTATAGGACTTGTATTTTATCCTTAATACATTGTTTTTATATGTATATATGTCAATCTGGCTTTTTCTTTTAACAAGGTTTGAATCATTGTATCCTCCAGACTTGATGCCAGTATGTCCTTGTCTTAAATGCAATCTGATTTGGATATTAATTCCCACCCACCATACCATGGTATGGCACTGATCCCGTTTTAAGCTAGATTCTTGGAATATTCGCCATTGAAGGGAATTTCATTTATTACGATTACACCTACCTTCTTCTCCGTCGTAGATATGTGTACTTCGGCATCCAACTGTGGTTGGAGTCTT
This sequence comes from Pinus albicaulis, assembly GCA_034641835.2. NCBI lineage: Eukaryota > Viridiplantae > Streptophyta > Pinopsida > Pinales > Pinaceae > Pinus > Pinus albicaulis. The sequence goes on from JAXQQM020073986.1 coordinate 190,251, forward strand.
TAGGGTTTTCAAGGTCATGACTACCTTGGTAACCGCTTTCCAAACCATTTTGCATTCCAATCTGTTTCTCTGGTCATCCGCTTCGGGCGTCTTCCAATAGACATTTGCAGCCACCGGAGGTTATGCTGGCTACGGTTTCCTGTTCGGATGCGGCCATAACTGATTCATTCGTTCGCCATATGGAACGACCTTCTTTTACTGGTATTCATATCAACAGTAATCCTCCAGGTAATTTTACAATTTGGTGAAATTTCCGTTGTAGCTTTTGCCTATTATGAACTACAACTATTTGCATTTTCATTATTTTACAGGGTTATCTACTAAAAATTGTTTCCTCCATTCCATTGTTATTTTATCTTCCGTCTTATCAAATCGGCGGTATATTACTTATGCAGAGGTCTAGATTCTAATAGGAGTCTACTGCTGGCAAACCGCTAACCATCCACTACAGTCAAGGCTATGGTGGTTTCGCCGAGTTGTAAGTCTTCATAAAAAAAAACATAACCCTTCGCCCATTTATCTATGAATTAATTTTAGTTCCAGTAGTATACTTGTTAACCCCTAATCTCTTTGTTTTCTCGGTTGCAGCATGGATCCCTCCAAAGCTTTCTGCATAGAAAACCATTACAGGTGAGCCAGGGTATATTTTGTTTTTCTTTTCCTCTTTATAATTTTGATTTCAAGATTTTGCAGACAATTCCTAACTGAGTTTTTTTCTCTGCGTAGGTATCAATTTTAAGTGTTTGTGAGAATGAGGTTCTAGAGAGGGAGTGTCTCTGCTGGCTGCTACTAAATAACATTCTTTTATTTCATTCATAGGTATTCCTCTCATGAATTGGATCAGACTTCGAATCCTTCAGGGCTTGAGACTTAATTCCTTCAACCCTCTGTAATTTATTTATCTGTGATTTCTATTATACTTCCACAGCTATGCCTCACAGAGGGCTATACTATTAAATATTGTTTCTACAGCTAAGATTTGTAAATTATTAAAAGTTTTGGTAATGGGTCTAAGGCGGGGTTTTATTCTGCTGCCTACTTCTCAAATACAGTCATTATATTGTAGAAGCTACTAGATTAAAAGGCTTTAGCATCAGCTTCTTGTAAATCTTCAGTGCATGAAAAACATGAAATCTTATTCTTATAAATTCCTCTTATGCCTACAATTTTCTTTTTCCTTCCTATTTTGTAACAATTATCTTGATTTCACATATTCGAAGATGCTTTCCTACCTGTTGCTTATTAAAAAAATCCTAGGCATATAAATTGGTAATTTGAAGTCGACCGGTTCATCAAATTCTTTATATTCTCCATTTTGTTTCGAAGGTATACAGTTTCCAAAAATTATCATATTCTATTCCTAGAAATGTTCGTTTTCTGTCGATTTATTGCATCTCACAGTAAATATAAATTTTACAATATGTATTCTTATATTCTGGGTTGCAAGTTTATGCTTCTTTACTTTTATCAACGATTTATTTCATTGCAAAGGTTTCTTGCCTTGAACATATATAAATATACATTTCCTCTAGAAGTCGATCGGATCGATGGATTTCCTGTCCGAGTATAGTTTATGAGATGGAAGCAACAATTTGAAATTCCGGAGCAACAAAATTCTGGAATTCGGTAAAGCTTCCTTGTGATTTCCAATTTATGCCTAAAATTTGCTTATGATGATTTCTAGTTACAGAAAGTTCATACCATGATTTGATAAACATCTATATAGCATACTAACCAACCTTTCTTACCAGAAAACTCAGTAATTCCTTCTTTCACTAAACTGAATATTTTTTCTTTGCTAAATAGAGGACATCAAAATTATTTTGCTATATCAACAATACAATTCTCTTTTTCTGTAATTTATTCATTAACAAGGATCTACTACCAGAATATCACAATATAACCTTAATCATTCATATCAACATCTATCCAGAGTCTATTTTTCTAAAATAACAATATATTTTTACTTCTCTATGTTTGAATGTGTTTGTCCTCCCTATCGTGGATAGGCAAATACGTCCACACCTGCCCCCCTCCTCCCGTGCTCCAATCCTAAGCCAAGTAGAAGAACACATTATGCAGAAGGGATATCGGGACTCCAGTCCAATCCACCTTCTAGAAAGTGCACGAGATATGAGAGTGATTTTCCACTGGATCCTCCAGCTCGGGAACAAAATACAACTCTCTCTCCTTCTTCACTTTCTTTCCCATTAGTCAGAACCCCTTTTCCTAACTGGAATTCCATTTTTATCCACGGAGGAAAAGTAACTGACCAAACTGTTTCTTTTCTTAACTACTTCTCAGTTGGAATAAATTAAATTTACCATCAGTGTTTCACTCATGGAACCAATTCCATAACAAGTTCATTAATCAACTTTAATCTTCTTTTTTTCTTTTTCTTTTTTTTTTCTTTTTTTTTTTTTTTTTTCAGAAGAAAAAAAACGCTGTTATATAATGTTAAAAATATATGACAGTACATGTACATCATTACATTCTCAGCTGGTAAACTAACAGGGAGAAAAACCAAATTTCCATATACATGCAAAATTATCCCTCAGAAGAGAGAAATAATTCGCAGTACTTGGCATGCAAGATTACAGGCAAGTTTCCAGGCCCATACAGATAGTATCATGATATCCCTGTAGAAGAACAAAAAACATAAACAAGAACACATACGGTATATGAAGACATCCTTGTACAATACACAATATAAAACATGTAATATAGAAATAATCAACTTTAATCTCTGTTCACAATATATTGTTTTCAAAATAATAACAGTAACTATTTTAAATTTTTTTAACAAATAAGTTAACTAATAGTTAATAACTAAAACAGTAGACTGTGGCCTGCTTTTGTATATCCATTTGAAACTCTGTCTGCAACGCGATATTTTGATTCAAATCAACGTATTCAAAAATACGGTGTGAATATGCTTTTACTTGATCACTTCACTGTTCGGATATGTTTAGAATATGTAAAAGACATTAATACTGTAAATAAATTGGAATTTATTAAAATATAGAAAATAATTTTATTAAATCTTTTTCCATGTTAGTACAGCTGAATTTGAATTCCAATTAACTCCAATTTATTAAAATATGGAAAATAATTTTATTAAATCTTTGCCATGTTAGTACAACTGAATTTGAATTGCAATGAACTTGTAATTTGACGGTTTACACCACTTTACTGAAAATTTGAAACATTTCAACTAAAAATACCAGAGACTTATATATTGAGATACGTAATTCTATTGGACGGCTAACTTGCTTCTTGACTTAATTTAACCGTCAAATTCCATCCTTCACTCCGAGGCATTAACTAAAAATGCCGAAGGGCTTTCCTTTAATTGTTGTCACGTGAAACTTAGATGTTAAGCTTTACTTATTAGTTTAAAATATTATTTGCACAATAATATTATTATTACAATGATGGTTTATTTTTAAATATGGTTTTCAGATATTTTTATTAGACTTGACCATTTGAGAATATTTTAAATTGCATACATTATCTCAGAGTTGAAATCAAAAGCATTTGTTATATAAGTTTAGCAACATTTATTTTTATTAGCTTTCTATTTCTTCACAAATCTAATTTCCAACTTATTGGTGTTAATATTAATTATTGTAAAATTAATTTATTTATTTTCAGAAACATTCAATAATATTAATAATATTTTATAATATAATTAATGATATAATTAACAATATTAATTTTATTAGAAATTTGGCTTCTACTATCTATAAAATGTGTATGAATTTTTTTGGTGAAAATCACATCAAAGCAAATTTAGTTGAAGGATTTAGAACCACCTAATGTGGTTTGACAAAATTTACTTTCATATGATTTTCACCAAAACTTTTTATACAAATATTAACCCTATTTACAATATATAATTTAAACTATGTTTCACAAAATACATGGCTAGCCATTGCACATTAAACCATTATATATTGAATAACAATATTCATATATTTGTTGAATTCACCATATTCATAGAATTAGTTTTTTTGTGAAGAAAATGTTGGACGAATAGAATCAAATTTGTGCTACTCATAAAATTAAAAAAATGACTAAACAATATGAATGTTATGCTCTTGCTCTGGAGAATGAAAGAAAGTAAGTATTTTTAGGCTAAAAATAGCATATGGGACAGATTGCTTTTCCATTTGGCTCTTGTATTCGACCCTTTTCCTATGGAGTTTTACAATACATGCTCCCGACTTCTCGACAAACTCTTCGTTGAATAGATTATCACAAGAGATCGCTGCCAGAATACCTGCGTAATTTTCCCTGATGTCTTTGAAGGCCTCACATTCTAGGATAAAATGTTTTTCTGTTTCCAATTTTTCAGAAGAGAAAAAAATACATACTCTTTCCTGCCACATTTCTTTTGGTCTTTTCCAACGCCCTATTTCACAACGAAGTCCTTAATTGAGCAATAAGAATTTTAGATCTCCAGGAAATATTGGCTCCTATGTATGCTTTTTGCTAATGATTATGAGTGGGGTTAAACTCTTCAATGTAGTACTTCTTCTTTCTCCCTAGCTCTTTCTCCCAAGTGATTTTGTGGAACTTATCCATAACAAAAGTTTTTATCTCTTTACTATTTGTAGGACACATGCTCGGGAAAATACCCCATTTACTAAACCATTTGTTATTTTTCCACATCCAAGTCTTTCTTCTTTTGCACAATCTGTCATTAAACACAATCTTGGACTATCTACTCTCTTCCATTTGCTCAATTTTTTCAAATACCTTATGATTCGCACCATGATACAAATTGCATCAATAGGAGCAACCCCTGTTTAACTTAATAGGATAGCATACGGAGTTGCACTTTTAATTTTGAATTTGTTTGTAATCAAACGCTTCTGAATTTTATCAATTTGTTTCCACTGCATCTCGGTTGTGCTGCTCCCCCATAATTCACAACCAGAATCACCGGAACCACTAGAAGCCCAAAAAAAGTTAGAGTAGTTTTCTAGTCCCATAGCTCTGCCTCTCTACACCTATTTTGAAGAGCATAAAATGCTTTCAAACCCCATAGTTCTTTTCTTTCTACAACCCTCCCAACTTAACTTTTTGTTGAAGTCAATTCTGAATTACTAGAATTTATGCAGTAACGACATTTCGCTTCATATGATTGAGAAAGTCAAAAGAAATATATTATCCTAGGAAAAATTTCATTTATCTATATTAATATCAAAACACACATATTAAAAAAATATTATTGGCAATGAAAATATGATTATCCTATTAATATTAAAACACAAATTTAAAATGCATCAATAAAGTTTAGGATGTCCTAAAAAGGATCATGCAAATTAAGTTTATTCCTATTATAAAAGTATAACCTTAGGTAAATGAATATTTAAATATTTTTGAGCGATTATTAATAAAACTTTATATAATAATTCATTTTTTAATTAAAAACAAGTCAGAAACAATAGCAATGACATAATTAGGTTTAAATCAATAATAGTAAGAGTGAAAGGAGATTGCTCACAATTTAATTTCATTATAGTTTATGTGGTTTTCTCGGTGAGATTTTATATTCCAGTCATAAATATTCAAATTTAAGAACAATTTTTTATTTTGATAGCTCAATTTTAGGACACTCTTATTTCAATAGGATTAATTCTTTGTATAAAGTTTTAAGTCGATAAATAAAGAGGAAAATTTATTTGATAAAATATGAATAATGAATTTGAAAATTTGACAAATTAGGATACAAAATTATTTTTAAAACAATGGCTTGTAATGATTTTCTCTTTCTCATCCTTAAGTGTTCTTTTTTTCCTCTCTGTCATTAAGTGTTCTTTTTGTATTCTAAGATCTTCAACAGAAATCCATGATAACCACATTAAATCGGGCAAACTTTACCGTGCATTTTATAACAATGATAGATTAGTTAATAATATTAAGTTGTTCATTAACTAACCAATAATACTAGGGTTAATCATCTTTTGATGGCCACTTTGACTTTTGGTAGCGTTACAATTTATTTTATAAAAATGCTAGATTAGGTAATAATATTAAGAACTATACATTAAGTAATTTTGACAATAATAATTATCAGGGTTTATATTACGTACTATTCATTTGATTTGTTGTGTAAGTAAGTTATGTAATATTTTTAATTAATAAATTTTATAATAATTATTTAACGATTAAATATAAATAGATTTTTACTATTGGTATATGGGCTTATGAAACTTATATTTTTTTGTTCGTTATTTTTAGTGGTTAGTAATGTGGGCCTATTTTTTAAAACACTCTCAAGTTTGCATTCTCTTTCAATGGTGTTCATGGTTTGGTACAAGAGTGCCATTATTCATGTTCTCAAGTTTGCATTCTGTTCCAATGGTGTTCATGGTTAGGTACAAGAGTGCGATTATTCATGTTTAGGTGTTGGAGTGAGATAAAGAATTAACACTAAAAAGATCTAATTCTTTGTTGCGATTATTCATGTTTAGGTGTTGGAGTGCGATAAAGAATTAACACTGAAAAGATCTAATCCTTTTTTTGCTGCCAAATTGGAGTTTCTCTCTTAGAACCACATTAGTTCACAAGAGTGATTCGCTCTCATAGAATCACATTATTTATTTTTTCCATATGCTCAAGCTTTGGAAAGTCAATTATAAAATCATGGAGCAAGAACTCATACTTTCTTATGTTACACAAATTTCATCAGGTTAGAGTTCGAGTTCATTAAATCTACTTGTCATTATAAGTGTTGTTGATTTAAATTATTTTTAAAACATGTAATTAAGGCTGGTTTTGAATAAAAAGACGCGATACTTAAGTATTTAGAAGAATTTGCTTTATTATTGTTTTTTTTTTGTAAGTCAGAGGAATTAGCAACATCAGACAACTTTCAAACGCGAGGCGCAGGGTCAAACCCCCCAGCTGCCACTATAACCTCTCAGGGACTGCCTAGCCTGCAAAAGCGATACCCGGATAAGACAAGGCTTGAACTTATGACCTACTTAACATCACAAATGCCTTAACAGTGCGTCCACTGGCCACTAGACCATGTCCCTGCAAGCTTTATTATTTTTTTTATTACTTTAATATGTTTTTTTTTTAATTATTATTATATATAAATGATATTTAGTTATTTATAATTAATAATAATAATAATAATTTAAAATAAAATTATAATCTAATTAATTTTTATGATTTATCTGTAGAAATAACTCAAAATTTGTAGTTGCTAATGAATTCACACTAAAATCAATAGACACGTTTCTACTAAATTTTGCAGAAAAAAATTGACAATAGAAACACATGCAAATATTCAATCACAATGAACACAATTTTTACTGGGCGACCCAACTCGGAAAAATCCCTCCTTTGTTTGTGTTATATCAAATGAGAACAATGATCTATTACAATGACTACTTCAATACTTGAAGCTCAATCTGCACTGCAATATAAATTTTTTTTTTGGTAAGTTAGGCTATTCTATTAATTCGAAAACAAAGAGATTACATATGCTACAGGCTGGGTTAGTAAGTTGTGCTTAGCCAATCCTAGTCTTTGTTACACATTTTCTAGGCTGCCTTGGGGGAAAAAACCAGCCTGAAAAGAACTTAAAATAGGAAATTACATTATGCGCAGTAGTGCTGGCGTATTTTAGAAGCACAAAGTAAACGGTAGCCAAAAGGCATTGATGACAGACTTGACAAAAAACATGGGAGAACTGAGCAGCTGCACAGGCTTCACTTTTTGTCTTCATCATCATTGTTGGGGACCTCCTCCTCAATAGGGCAAGCGGGAGCCTGCGCAGTAGCTTCTGTCGCATCTGCTACAGTGCACCTGGGAGTGTGTACAGGTGCGCAGAGGATGGGGGAGTCTGAATCAACACCATCAGGGACGCGCGTCCAGATGCCCTCGGAGTCCATCACCCAGACATCTGAATCCTTGTCTTCCTCCTCTTGAACCTGTAGCTGGTCATATTAGCGGTGTTGGGGTTGTGTCTGGGGAGAGATGGTGGACTTCTGCGGTCCGCATCTACCTCTCTACACAGCTTTCCCAGGAGCTTCAGCATTCTGCTTGGGGTCTGGATTCTGACGTGCAAAAGAGCCAGAAGAGGATCCTTCCCCCGACACTAGATAGTTGTCCTCGCCACGGTGATAACGGTTAGTAAGAGCCCCTCTCTATCCTCCTCGGATAATTCTCTGGTGAAGTCTGGGAGCCATTGCACACAGATGCTAGGGGGAGCGGTGCAAGGAAGGGTTCACAGAAGAGCGTGAAGCGCAGGGGCAAGGGGGTAGGAATAGTTGGGGGGACTGTGCGCAGGAAGGGGAGCAACGACCCAGAGGAGACTGCGCAGCGCGACGCTGAGTGTAGAACTTTGCAACCATCTGAAGTCAGGGAGAAGCCAGAGCAGAGTTAAATAGGCAAAAGACAACGAAAGAAGACTGTGAATTGGAGAGGGCTGAGAGCTCATCTTTTTAAAGAGGCTAGGGAGTGTGCGAGGAGGATAGCAATGAGTAGGCTTCGCACGTGTCTATGTGATGTGATCGATCACCTGAGTAGGCTCAAGGGAGGAGGGATGGCCATAGTACGGATTAATTATGATGGTCATTTATGGTGATAGATGCGAGGTGATGCTCTGGGCATGGAGGTGCAGTTCCTATCCTCTCTTCATAATTTCTGGTTCTGTGAGTCTCGTGCGAGTGGCTAACGGTTTGATTATCCGCAGTAGGTGAAGTTCTACAATGAGGATCTCCGTCTCCTAGGGAGTGTGGGATGTGATTGTCAAGCGTGTCAGTTCTGTCACCTGCATTCGGGGTATCTACATTGCAATATTGATCTCCTCTTCAGTCTTCTTTGGCCAACACTTAGCTAAAATTGGCCTCTTGGTTCCTCTTATTTCCTTGTGCAATTCCTGAGTAAATTAGCTCACATGCTACATGCAAACATTGTACAGTCACTAGTATACAATAATGATTACTATGCCTTTTCTCTCCAACTTCACTTATATTATGCCTTTTCTATTTTTAGTAAATTCACTAGTTAAATGAGATTTATTTGAGTTTAAAACAATTACAACTACTCAATTAAACTCACACTGACTTTATTCTAGAATATAGCTCAGATAAATGACTTTCACTAAATATAACACCTCTAGATAGCTAGATCTTAGCCACCAAATTGCACACAAATCTACTTCTAGCCCACAAACTCGAATTGATTGACTTGACTGAGTGATTTGATCATGTAACTCCTGCTAACTACTTGACACCTCATCCGGCTAAAGTGGAAATTCAAATTTCTTCCTTTGACTAGGGCGCAAGATACCTTTTCTTGCTACAATTTAACACTCCCTCTTAGCAAGAAGAGGGTTATGAACAACCCAAATCATGCTCCTGTGGAACTCAAACTTACCACTTAACAAAGGCTTTGCTAAGATGCTTACACCGTGCTCCTCTGTAGGAGTGTACTATATCATAAAAATCGTCCTCTCCACACAATATCTCAGGTGATGGTACCTGATGTCTATATGCTTGGTCCTATCATGAAACATTGGATTTTCAGAGAGTTTTATACAACTTTGTTTGTCATAGTGGATCAATGTAGGCTCCATCCCCTGACTGAAGAGTCTAACCAAGATCTTCCTCATCCAAATAGCCTCACACGATGCTTTACTAGTAGCCATATACTCAGCCTCTACTGAGCTAAGCGTTATAGAAATATGTTTCCTATAGTACCAAGAAATTGCTATCGACCCAACACTGAATATTTCTCTTGATTCACTTTTCCTATCTGAGGGACTCCCTTCCCAATATGCGTATGTGAAGCGTTGGATCTTCACTCCATGAATATGCCTATACCATAAACGAAAGTATTTTGCGCCTTTGAGGTATCTTAGAAAATGTTTTGCTTCTTTCCAGTGAAGCTTGGTAAGCTCCATCACGAATTGACTAAGTTGGTTCACTGCAAAACAAATATTGGGCCTCGTGTTCACCAAGTAAATCAAGGACCCCACCAAATGTCTATAGATAATTCCATCTACTGCCTCCCCCGTAGAAGCATCATGTTTCCTCCAATTAGTACCCAGAGGAGTATCCATGGGTTTGCAATCTACATGTGTAATCTCTGAAGGATTTCAGAGGTGTACTTCCCCTATCCAAAAAATATCTCTTCATCTCCCTGCCACACCTTCAAGCCAAGGAAGCAGTGCATCAAACCAATATCCTTCATCTTGAACTCTCTTGGAAGGTCCTCCTTGAAATACTGGATCAACCTGTCATCTCCTATCAATATCAAATCATCCACATAAAGAACTAAGATGAGAATACTTCCATCTACCATAATGTAGTAGATATTTCCATTTATTTCACTCTTAGTGAAGTCCAATACACTGAGATAAGAATAAACACGAGTGTACCAAGCACGAGGTTCCTGATCGAGACCATAGAGGGATCTCTTGAGCCTACACACATGTGTCTCCCTACGAAAGGTCTTGAACCCCTCAGGATGCTCAATGTAGATCTATTCCTTAACCACTCTATTGAGGAAGGAATTTTTAACATCCATTTGGTGGATCCTCCACCCCAAATGTGTTTCCAATGTAAGTATGGTTCTAATAGATGCATATCTTTCCACAGTGGAAAATATCTCCACATAATCAATCCCCTCCACCTGTGAGAATCATTTAGCCACACATATAGCCTTGTACTTCTTAACACTGCCATTAGTTACATGTTTCACCTTATACAACCATATAGAACCAACAACTGACTTGTTCTTAGGTTTAGGCACCACTTCCCAAACATTGTTCTTTGTGATGGAGTTATACTCCTCCACCGTGGAATCTACCCACACCTGCTGGGCAGCAACCTCTTCAAAAGAAGATGGCTCATAATCTATCAAGTCTGTCACAAGTGCCATATATATTGTATATATGTATGGTGATATCCTATGTCTACGCAAGGAGATAGGAGCTCCAACCTACTCCTAAGCTTCCTGCACTAATCTGTCATCTATTCTTGTCCTCTTCCTCCCTTATTTGGAAGGCTTTGTATGAGTGAGTGCCTCCATTTAGCCTACTCTCTATTCCTCCACATGTGGTTGCTCCACATCATCGTCCTAGAATGTCCTCTTTCCTTTGAGCAAGATCTAACTCTGTGTATATGACTTAGGCTCCTCCTTTGGAGCTAGAAGTTCCTCCTCTAGTGGTATGCTCTGTTCTTGCTCTAGATAGCTCCTCATGGATTTATCCTTATAAAATATCACATACCACCTCATAAAATTCATCCTGAGTGAGGGTATGTACACTTGGTAAATATGAGGTGTCTCATAATAGCCCACAAAGCTCTCCCTCTCTGTACTGGGCTCCAAATTTTTCCTACTATATTTAGAGACATGACAATAGAATATGGATCCAAATATGTGAAAGTGGGAGACATTTAGATTCCTCCCATTGAATTTAGGTGTAATAATTCCAATAATTTTGTGAGGGCTCCTGTTCTACAAGTAAACACTTGTATTGGAAGCTTATTCCCATAAGGATAGTGGCAATCCCTCCCATGAAACGTTTCTCTAGTAGATCCTACAATACTTCTATTTTTCTTCTTTGCAACCCCATTTTGCTATGGGTTGTGGGGTGCATTCAACTCCCTTCTAATACCCTCCTTGTCACATAATTCTTTGAAAGCAATTAGACACATACTCTCCTCCATTATCACTTCTCAGGGATTGAATTCCTTTCCAATCTCATTTTCATCTAAGGCCTTAAATTCAACAAACTTCGAATAAACCTCATCTTTCTTCTTCATTAAATAGATCCAACATTTGCATTAAAAATCATCTATGAATATCACATAATACCCATGCTTTGCAGTTGAGACTCTGGAAAACTGTCCACACACATCTGAGTGAAATCGTTCCATGATGGCTCCAACTCTGCTATCTCTACTCTAGAAGGAGGATTTTACATATTTTCCAAGATTGAATCCCTTGCAAACATAATGTTTATCAAGGGTGCATTTTGGAAGTCTAGGGATTATCTATTGCATTATTTTCAAATCTCCATGGTGTAGCTATCCCATGCGCTTGTGCTAGAGCTCTCCAACATCTTCACCATGAACATGTTCTTCCTTGCTACTCAATGCATCACATGCATCCACCTATAGCTTGTAGATATTTTTAACCTCAACCCTAATTTATTTTTCTTGTCCAGTAGCAACATGCTTCAGATAAGCCTTCCCTCTACTAAACACCACATCATATCCTTTTTATTCAAGTACAACCACATAAACTAGATTTTTATTCATTCCAGACACATACATTACATTCTTTAGGTGAATATGGGAGCTTGAATCCCTCTTAAAGGTGACAGTGCCAATACCTTTGGTACTATACCTTCCATCATCACCAAGATATATGTGTAATTGTAGGTCATTCTCCTCTAAGCTTCCGAAGAATTCCTTATTTCTAGTCACATGAAATGAAGCACCAAAGTCTAGGTACCATACACTACCTCATAAAATACATTCCATGCAAGAAATGAGGGTGAAATTCAACTTGAATTGTGATGTGAGAGCATATCCTCTTGTTCCTGTTGCATGTTTCTTATTGGATTTATTGTGTGGAAACTTGGTTGCATAGTGTCCACACTCATGGTGGTGAAAGCATTTAATTTTACTTAGGTCTTTCTTCTTTCCATGGTTCAAGATGGATTATGTCTTTCCTTGGGCCTTCTTGCATTTGGATTTCTTTCCTTTTCTAGCTAATTCAAATTTTTCTTCATCATCAGTTTTGGATGTGACTCTATCTCTACTGTTTCTTCTAATCTCCTCCTGCACCAAGTTAGACCAAAATCTCTCCCAATATGGGAGCTTGTCTCTTCGATTAACTGAATCCTTATAGTTGTTCCAAGAATTTGGAATACCAAGGATTGCTAAGCTCACAAGTTTATATGGTGGAGGTGTCTCTCCAACTCCTCCTAGGTCATCTATCACCTGAGTGAATCTAGATACCTATTGAATGATAGTTTCATTTTTTTTCATTCGAATGTTCCTATGTTTTTATTTCAAAGGAAGCTTCCTAACATTACTACTATTTTTGAATAACTTTATGAGAGTTTTCCACATTGCATAACCAATCTAATTTCCATGCAAATTCGAAATCACATGGTCTCTAAATCCCTATAGGAAAATCATCCTGGATTTAGTTGTATCTTTCTTCCACTGAACCAACTGTTATGCGTCTCATGTTGCTAGTGTTGGAATATAAAATTGTGTGTACTCTAATACTCTATTTTCATCCAACAAAAATTCCATTCTATCTTTCCAAGCATAAAAATTCGAAGATCCCTCCAATGCATACTCAATCCTTAATTCATTGAAAGGCATTCTTCTTGCAGTTAAGAAATACCTGCACCACAAACTATGCTATTCAAAATTTCTTTGAGAGATGATTAGGAACTTGGTTCCTAGGTAGTTTTCAAAATTTATGATACCATGTATAAATAACTATAAATTTGCAGCTTCTAATGAATTCAAACTAAAATCAATAGACAAAAATTTCTTCTACTAAATTATGTGGAAGGAAATCTAACAATAGAAACACACACAATCATTCAATCACAATGAACACAATTTTTATTGGGGAACCCAACTGGGAAAAACCCCACTATTTGTATTATATCAGATGAGAAAAAAGTATCTATTACAATGACTGCTTCAATACTTGAAGCTAAATCCACACTGTATTATTGATCTCCTCCTCAGTTTTCTCTAGCCAACACTTAGCCAAAATATGCCTCCTACTTCCTCTTCTTTCCTTGTGCAATTCCTGCTCATAAAGAATAAGGAAGCTCATATTTCCTTGAGTAGTTCTTGAGGAAATTAGCTCACCTACTACATGCTAACACTGTACTCTCACTAGTATACAATAATGATTACATTATGCCTTTTCATTCCAACTTCACTAGGAAATTTAAATTGCATGCATGATTAGGGCTATTTTTATTAAATTGACTACTTAACTGAGAGTTAGTTGAGTTTACAATAGTTAGAACTACTCCTCAAATAACTGACTTTCACTAAATATAACACCTCTAGATAGCTATATCTTAGCCACATACCTGCACACAACTCTACTTCTAGCCCACAAATTTGAATTGAGTGACGTAACTGAGTGATTTGGCCATGTCACTGTTGCTAACTACCTGACAACTCATCCTATGGAAGTGTAAATTTGAATTTATTCATTTGACTAAGACACAATCCAAATGAAGCCTTTTATTGCTACAATTTAGAATTATCATGAAATAAATATCTGGATGCAATAACTACACTAATATTTATTTAAATAGAAAAACATTGATAATAAAATTGAAACACTTATAAAAATAATTGCCTTATAAGCTCAAACAAACATTGTATATGCATCTTAAAAAGTCATTTTCACAATATTACATTACAATATACTAACTAAAATAACATTGTATAACCATCAATTGGATTAAGCGACTCCCTATAACAGTGGTGACAACTCACTGTAACAGTGAATTGCTACCATCGTAACAGTGAGTAATAGAACCACAAATATAATGAGCACCTTGGTTGTAAAAAATCTTTTTTTAACTCCACAAAAAATTCATATAACCACAAATATAATGATCATCTTCGTTCTAAAAATGGTTTTTTAGCTCCACAAAAAATTCATAAACCACAAATATAATATAGTCAAATCCATATTTAATTTACATATTTTCTACTTTTAGTTTTTTCTATAATATATAGTTAGTTTAGATTCAAATATTTTAGGTAATAATTATTGAAATATCTTGTTAGGGTTCACATAGTAAACATTAATTCAAATTATTGGAAGCTACTTGGTAAATGTCAAATTTCTACTGAATCATCTTGCTCTAATGATATAGCCTTTTGGTAGAGGGGAGGAGTCGTCCTAATTTGAAGTAGTGGAATTTATGTTCAAGTGTGAAACATTGAAAGAAAATTGCAATCTAAAATCCTGAGAAATAATCATGGCTTCCAAGCATCGAAGACAATCTCAGGAAATTTTTGAAGTTGAAAACCCACCTCAAGTTGACTCAGGAGTTGGTACCCCTGAAGAGATGATAAACATCTTTAAATATTGGATTAAATTTAAATAAATTTGAGAATGTACTGGATTAAGGTTGGTAGTTTATTTCCATGTTGTCGAGGTGGATTATGGTTGGTAGTTTGTGTTAGAAACAAGGATATGTGATACATCAAAAAATGCAATGGAAAATGTACATTTTTTGGGAAATATGCCTCATATATTAGACCAATTCAAAAGTCATGAAAAGTGCACATTTCATATTTTCCACTATGCAAATGTGGATTAAGGGTTAGGTTGGTTTTATCACTTTAGTTATTTTCGCCTATTGTTACACTAAAATTTGTCACGATGACATTTAGCTGCCTATATGGGTTCATCATTACCTATTTATTGCTCCCTTAGAGGTCTAAAAACACAAAGTTCCTAAATCAAGTCTTGGAACTAGAGAAAAACTCTTAAAAATCCTAAAAAGCGTAACTCCGCACTTTTCCTAGTCATTCCCTGCGGTACCGTGGCTAATTGCTATAAAAACTGTGGCACATCCCGCACGTAAAGCTCATTAAAACCGCAGACCCCCGTAAAAGGTAAAAAAAAAAGAAAATTAAGTTCTAGAAGCCCAGCTGGTCGAATATTCTCCCATCTGGGGCCTTCTAGAAGCACTATCTGGTCGAGCTTCGCCCTTCCATTCATGAACCTTTATCCCTTCATAAATGGAGCTATCCCTTGGTTTTTGGAGCTGAAATCCCATGATGAGAGGGCTTTATCCCTTTCTTATTGGAGTTGAAACTACCTCTCTTCTGCTATAAATTGAGACCATGTTTCAGTCTCAAGGGTACTTACTTCTTAGCTTGTAGAAGAGAATTGCTGAACAAATTATACTCTCCACATTTAGCATCATTGGCATGAGAGAGATTACATACTCATGGCTATAGTCTTATGCTGATTCAGAGAGTTGGAGTCTTGTCAAACTGAGGAAAATAGCTGTTCGGGACCCTAGAAGAACCTATACAAACATCAAGGCGTCAAGGTTGTAAGGTTTCTTCTTTTTATTCAAAGATAATACAAATGGATTCTATTTTCTCATTGAATTGTTCATTTATCTTTTGAATGATTTAATTCTTAGACTCCTTGATCACTGAGATAGATTATTGCTTTCGAATTATCATATTTTGTAGATGCTTTTGATCTGGTTTGCCTGTCTTTGATTACAGATCTTATATACTGGATCGATAACTTCTAGAGCGATTGGATTGAAGAACGAGCAAGTGTTGGACTTCAGGTAGGAGTATCTATCCGTAGTTAATGAGTAATTCTTAAGAAAAATAGTCTAGAGAAAATGGTCTACATCTTTCTGTTTGTTTCTAGATATCCTTATGATACGAGGGAGATCGCTCTTGTCCACAAGAGGGATTCGTCCATGTAACAAAATGGCGACTCCTCCGGGGAATTATCTGAACTTAGTTTTTTTTTATTTTCCGTTTGATTTTTGATATTTATTTGACTGAGATTAGCTCAAAAATTCATTGGGTAGAAAAATCAATAGGATCCCTGACTGTAAATCTATATTTTTTTTATTTTTTCTCTACTTTTCCTGCCTTACGCACTTTTTTCTTTAAAACAGAGCAGTATACTCCGCAATATTTAGTAGGATACAGTGCGGTACCGCACTTTATTCCATTAAAAACATAGACCTGTTGAAGCCCCAAAAATCGGGTCTACAACAAGGGGGATACCCACCCGGTCCGGAACTTGGTTAGCAGCTCCTTTTCCGTTTGGTGTAGTGGGTCCGACTGGGGTTAATGGGACCAGTTTTCCAATATGTGTGTGTGTGTTTGAGATTTGATATTTCTTTTCTAAAATTCCTAATTAAAATGCTTTTAATTTATTTCCAATCTATTCATATGCAAACTGTATTATAAGAAATATCTAATTCTAAACTAACCCGGGATGTAATCTTTCAATATATGCGATCTAAAAGGATTTCAGATAACAATTGATAATAAAGATCATTCTATTATTATGAGAAAATAATTCAATAATGATAAACTATTTCACATAAAAAGTTAGATGAAACAGTTGTGGAAAACATATCGCATATTAAGCTATTCATATATCAAGCACAAATAAATAATTATCACCGTACAAAAATGCCAAATGTTAACTCAAATATTCAAACCTTAACATATAAACAACTAAACATAAATATCACTTTTAACACAGAAACAGAAACAGTTAAGAGATAAAAGTACCATTTATAACTGGTTCTACTCATGAGCTAGAAGTAATAATGATTTATCTCTTTCTTAATCCAACATCTATCAAGAGTACAGAAATGCAACATTAGTAACAGATATTAGACACAGATATCAATAAATCTCGTTCCATTCATTTATCAAAACCTTCTCTGAGGGTGCAGAAGTGCATGTTCTGAGGATAAGTTTTTGACAAATTTCAGGACCCTTCTCTAAATTCATGAGAAGGGTTTAAATACGAATAACTAAAATCTAAAAATAGTTTATTACAAAAATTTAGGATTCGGTTTAAATGACCGTCCTTTTTCTAGGCAAAAATATAGTAAAACTAAAACTAAATCTAAAATAAAGACTATCAACTATCTACTTATGAATTTGATCTTTGATCTTGCAAGCATCCAGCATTGTTTTGAGAAGAGGTGGTTGGCCGACTTCAGATTTCAATTGCCCCGAAAAGACAGAATCGGCAAGTGTAGGAGAAATCTTCTCAGCAGAATTAATGATGCAATTAAGCGCACTGCATTGACTATGTGGTTTCACTAGATATGTCCAGTAAGAATCCCAGTTTAATCTTGTCAGTCCTTGAATTGACTTTCCCTTTTCATCAGCCTTTTTCCTCCATTCTGTTTGCAATTGCTGTGCTTGTGGAAGGTGTCCCAGAATAATTTCATTTACACAATCAGTAATATTTCCTGCTGCTGTAGTTGCTTCCTCTGCTGCTTTTTCTGCTTCTCTGAGCTGTACATCCCAATTGTTGAAGAGCAGTTCTTTATGACTATCATTGATAATCGGTGCTCCTGCTCTTCTTCCTTCCTCTGTATTTTTCCATGCCATATAATTAGTAACTCTTTCATTAGTTAAATCATAATCATGTTGTAATTCTACGACATGATTAGTGATTTTATCACTTTCTTGACAAAAAGAGTTGTATTCCGAGATTTTCTGGCATAATATGTCTTGTTGTTGCAGTAGTTGTTTGTTCAAAGAAACAGACTCTGAAATAAACTCTGGAAGCTTAGGTTCATCTCTATGCTCCTCTTGGATAATCTGTATTTGTTTCTCTTTATCTGCCAAACTTTTCTGATATCCAATTTGCATCTGTTGAAGCTCTTGCTGTAACTCTTCAAGTTTTATTTGTGCTTCACTGTTAGCACGGGCTTGTTGCAATTGTTGTTGCAGAACTTGTATCTGATCTTCTTTTTCATTTAATAATAGCTTTACCTCGAATGCTTTGTCAATAGTTGCGGAGGCATAAGCTCCTGTAATCTGAGATAACTTGGTAAGATTATCAGTTGGATCCGTAGTAGGATCCTTCCATAAGACATCTAATTGTTCTGCCTCAGTAGAGATTGAGCTCTCTAACTTTCTCTTTTTCCTCTGATTCCTCACTATTGCTTTATACTGCGGGCTGTAGAATACATCTAGAGGAGGAATGTCCTCTATATTGAGTACAATTTCAGAAGAGGGAGTGATAGGTATATGCTCAGTTTCTGTGACGTTACTACTTATTCCCGTGCTCAAAACTTTTTTTGTCTGTACAGGGGTCTGTATATTCTGTCCTTCTACATTAAGCAATTAATTAAAAGTTTCCCATTCTTTGTCCAATTCAGTCCTGACTATCGGTTGCTGTACATTGAGAGGTGGAAGATTCAACTGTGGAGTGGTAAAAGTCTGTTGTTGTGAAAGCTCTTTTTATTGAGCTGTATCTTTCACTGAGCTTTCATCATTATCAATCTTTTTAGAACGCTCAAAAGTCTCTTTGTCAGACTTCGACTTAGACTTTTCTGTATCTGAGCTGCCACTAAGACTGACACTAGGAGTTGGTTCCCTTTCGGGTTCCAAGTGTAAATTTTCCAAAGGGATAGTAGTTAGTCTTCTCTCTCTGTAAACTTTAAATTCCTGAAAATCTTCTGGGGATAACTGTGTTTGAGCTAAATGCAAAACTTCTTTAAATGAACATTTTGTTTGAAACATATCATCAAAAGGATCTTCTTCTCCAGAAAACACTCTTACTTTGATTGCAGTGGTGAAATTTTTAACAACATCAATTGGATCAAATAACCTTCTCGAAAACTTGAACAGTTGTAAGCATGTAATATTTCTTACCTCTTTGAATGCGTTACCAACATCAAACAATGAAAATGCTCCACAGGCTACGGGAAATTGTGGCCAAATGCCCTTCTTCTTCACCTTTAATTCCTTTGTCAAAACTCCGTCACCACAGGTTTGATAAGCAACCTCCGGAGCTACAAGTTTATCCGGAACATACAGGGGTAAAACATGGGGGGAAGCAGAACTTCCAAAAACCCTCACATAAGTAAATAACTCTTCTCCAAACCATCTTGTGACAGGGAGAATGTTGAATTCTGCTTCCGGGGATAACCTTGGAGCATCCTTATTATACAATATTCTGTACAGAGGCAGCATTATGCCATGGCAAATTTTGTAAAAATGAGGAACAAACTTTGATTCCCACAACTCTTTGTGATAGACATGAATAGGCAAGGGATCATGAATTGTCCATTGCCAACCTATCAAAGGGAATTTAGAAACAAAACAAATTGAATCCATAACATAGGCGGATAGATAAAAAGGAGGATAAATCCTCTGAGAAATAGTCCGTTTGGACCGGTAATTGAAAATAGCAGTGGCTAAATTATCAAACAAGATTTTGGCCCAGTCTACAATTGTAGCGTTAACAGCAGCATTCAACAAAGGGAGCCATTCAGGCAAGACCATATTTATGTTAGGCTTTCCAAAAAGCCTGCATAACATAGCAGCAGCGAAACAATATGGAGAGGTGAGCGAACCAGTATTGTACATACCGTGTTTGTTTTTCTTCAATGGTTCCTCTCTTTTGGTCCATTCCTTGGTGCATTCCGCCAAATTTTCATTTTCTCTGGCGAATTTCTCCATAAATTGTTTGTTGTAAGTCGCCTGAGGTTCCGGTAAGTGATACATAAGCCTCAAATCTTCTGTAGTGAATGACGTGATGAGTTCTTGTCCTGGAGTTCTAAATTGCCTGTCCGAAATATCGGTGTTATCCAGCACCCATTTTACCATATCTGTATACGGAATAATTCTCGCTCTTGCTGCTATTCTGTGCAGAAATGAACAAGCCAATTCTGTAAGAGACGCTTCAGAGGAATTACTTGATCCTGTAGTAGCCGCGACTTCCATTACCCTGGGATTTTCTTCTTCGAGCAAATTATGCATCCCTTCCCAAGTAGTGATACTGACGTCCTTGTTGCAAGCAATGTCTGCGTATAAGGAAGCCATCTCTTTGTTTTCAACACTCGGAACTTTCTCTTTCTTACCCATAATGCTCTGTGAATGCTTTGTATAGTCTTCTACTCCTTTGCGCCTATGGTGTTACGAATTAAGTGAGAGTAATGATATGAGAAAGGTGACGGGATAGTTTTAAATGCTGAAGGCGGATGAAAAATATTATTTTAAACGTGAAACAACCTTTCAATCAAAACAAAATCCTTTCCATCAATGATTGACGATCCATTCATTAATTTTGACATCAAAGCGGATAACGGATATTTATTTATGAAAATATTTACTTTGGACAACGCGCTAAAAGAATCTGCGATAATGCGATCTGCGATTTGCTGTGCAATATCGCAAAATCGCAATATTGCGGATCACAATCATCGCAAATCGCAACATCCACAAATCGCAGTCTAATATCATCGCGAAATCGCAATATCGCAAAATCGTGAAATCGCAATTTCACAAAATATAACTTATTAAACAACTTTTCTGGGATATGCGGTTTGTGATCAGTACTTTAATGTATAGTTCTTTGGGATCGCACTATCGCAATATCGCGGAATCGCAATTTTAAAAGATTCTGCTTTTTACAAAGAATATCCACTTTTTGCGATGGATGCGGTATTTTTCTTCAAAGAAAGATTATGTTTTGATCTATCATAAACTTAGGTTTATTTTAAATATTTTCAAAGAAATTTCCCTAAGTTATGATAGTAAGTTTTATTTGAGAAAGGAAATAAATACTAATTAATTTTTTTGGATTTTTTGACTAAGGGTCCCCACTTATTAGTATTATTACTAATATGAAGGGGGGTTGTTGCTGGCCACAACAAGACCTTTGGAAAATTTTAGAAATAGTAGAAATTCTATTTTTTGGCATCCGATTACTTGATTTTTGTTCTTTACCCAATTTGT
Organism: Pinus albicaulis; assembly: GCA_034641835.2. Taxonomy (NCBI): domain Eukaryota; kingdom Viridiplantae; phylum Streptophyta; class Pinopsida; order Pinales; family Pinaceae; genus Pinus; species Pinus albicaulis. The sequence continues at coordinate 211,769 of JAXQQM020073986.1, forward strand.
CTTGACTATCAAAGACTTCTGTCAAGGTTTCTTTCAGCAATTTCTGTGATTAAGTGATCTATTCAGTTAGTTTGCATATTATGAGTAAACAATTTTCCTAGTCCTCCCATTGCTCTAAATCAGAAACTTTTGTATACCTCATCTACTTGGTATTTCATTGCTTTTCTGTTGAGCCATTGAACTTGATGCAATTATTTTTCTTATGAAAATTTGATTTTATTTTCATTTGCAAACTTATAAAACCTTTAGATTGATAAGGTCTGAATTTCATTTTAAAACTGCTATTGGATGTTTTGTCTTCTTTATGGAATAAGTAGAAGATCTTAGTTAGATTACAAACTAAGTTAAGACATCCTACAACTTTTAGATAGAGTTCAAAATTAGACATTTCTTTTAGTTTTGAATTTTGTAGTTTTAAAGATTTTTGATTTTCTTTTGGAAGAAGTTTGTTTTTGTTTATGATCTTAATGATATAGGGAATTTCATTTTGAGCAAAAGTTTTTTTTTTGGGAATTGAAATCTTTGAATTGTCTTCTTTTCAAAGTTTCTCATATAGAAAAGAAAGAATTTATATTTTGAAAGTTTCTGAAAATCTCTCAACTCTTTCCTCTAGTTAGATTTCATTGAAAAGAAATGAGTTGTTTATTATATAGATGCATTATAGCGAATTTTGAGTCTGGTCATTAAAACATCATCAAAGTTTCATTTCCGTACTATTGTCCTAAGAAACTGCCAATTAAAAGTAACGCTTATTTAAAATAAATCTAGAAATATTATATTTTCTAGGGCTCTTTTCCACCAACATAGCTTAGGCTAGTGTCTTGGAATAGGTTTTAGTTAACTCTCCAAGATAGTAAAAACAAACAAGTAGTCGATCTTGCGGTAGGAAAATCCAATTGTAGCATGTATGCTTTGGGAAGCTCCTCCTAAAGGAGTCAAGCACGAGATCATATCCAAACCAGTGAGGTAATCATACCTATCTCATTGGGAAAGATAGAAGATGTGCACGTATTAAAAATGGTAAACCTCGGATTGGACATTGTCGAGGAGCCTGGGGTCACTTGTCGGTAAACCTTGGATTATGTCAAGAAGCCTTCAAGGGGATTGAGCTTGTTACTCTGCCCTTGTGTGTATATCGGATCGTAGACTGTTCCCCCAGGTATATGTGTTCCTGTTGGTGACCTTAGTGGCCATAAAATTTAGGATTATTTCCCAAGGTGACGGTGGAAGGGAGGTCCCACTGTACCTGGAGCAGATGTCGACTAGACTCACTTGGACTCTGCGGAGGGTTATCTTCACTCGAGATGTTTTAAGTGGAGAAACTTGCACCGGTCTGTTTCATTAAGCAGGTTGTTGAGGTAACTATTCCAATCGCCATTTCTGCATTAAAATTCTATGATGTTGGATTTCATCACCAACTAGTGTTTTTAGTGCAGGGATCTACTGTTTGTGTGTAGATTGATCTCTTAGATTTTTATAGTCATGTGATTCATTTGATTGTTTCCTTAGAGACTTTAGGGTTTGTTTGAATTTTTTCTTTGTTTGCGTGTGTTAAAAGTTTTAGTCATGGTTGAATTATCGAGACGATCACATAGAACTTAGGGGAAACCCCCTGAGTACACACCAAGCCAACTAGAAAGACTTAAATCTCTGATACCAAATGTTATCAGTAGAACTGGATTAACGGAACAAGGAGAATCATCCATAATTATTCATCCTGATTCTGAAGTAGATCAACCACAAATAGCAGAACATACTCCACAAACAGTTTCAATTTCCGAATTAACCGAATTTGCTTCTACAACAAGTGAATTATCACTTGAAGAACCTAAAATTTCTGAACCAGAAACTAAACCTGCTACATCATAACCTACTTTAGAATTCACTACTCCAACTTCCAATTATCTTGATTCACCCAGAGTACGGAATCGTATTACATAAGATCTTCCTCCTAGTCTCATTAGTATTGAAGAAATCACTGATATAGAGGAAGAGATTGTTCTTCCTTCAACTCAGGAAACTTTAGAACTTAGAGAACGTGAGTCAATTTTTTATAGTCCTTTTAGAAAAGACACTTGGTATTCTTCATTGACAGATTTTCTACAAAATTTAGGTCTTCAGTACTCGCCACCCAAAATTCCTTTTTTCCCTACACCAATAGGTTATAGACCTCAACTAAACATGTCTAGTGATTCATCTATGTTTACTGAATCGCCGGAAACATTTTTGTATGGTGGTCCGTCTATTTTTGTAGGCTATCAGTCGCTCTCTGGTACATTCTCAGGAGAATCTCCTCTTCCTAACAAACAAATGTAATCATCTGGCACGAATGAATCAAATACTGGAACTTTGAACAATGAGAAAATTTATATGATGTCTGTAAATATCCCAAACCCCAGTTCTCAAGGTAGTTGTAATGTTCCCAAATCGGAACAGCTAGCAATCCATGGCTGGAAAACGCATTTTCCAGAAATGGAGGCAGCAGGATTTGATACCAAGACCTGGATCCCTTAGATCAATACATCTAAGACTGAAATCCAAGAGTTGGGACCAAATAAATCCTTCTAGAGTGGTTAGACAGATCTCCCACTACTAGATATCCTCAAAAAGTGCCTGGTGAGGGACTGCAACAAATGTAAGCACATGAAATGGAAAGACAAAGTTATTTTATGAGCTGTGAGACAAGAAGATGTAGATAGCCAATGAATAATGTTATAGCATCAAAGAGAGTACAAGTTTTTGAGGAAACAACCTCTCAAGAAAGGCAATGCAAGCCTCAACAATACATGTACATGGAAATGAAGAAACACAAATGCATATATGAAACCCTTGGCTATGACAACACAGTATATTATGGGTTACTGCTGCAATAAAATGTCAATACATGGATATAGCAATGATATAGCTCAAATACATTAGGGGAGCCAAGCTCTAGCCCTGAGAAGCAATAAAACATCAATCCTCCAAGGGATTGGCTGAAATATACAAAATGGAAAAAATGCCGGAGTTGCTGGGTAGCTGCAGCAACTCAAATCTGGAACTCAATAGAGTAGGCTGAAGATGATGGGAAATCTGAAGTAGTCATTCTCCAATGGATCTCCAAAGTGGAAGGTTGATCCTTACACTTGAGATCTCACCCTCCAATCAAGCTGCAAACCCTCACTACAGATACTTCATGAAAATAACACAGTCACTAAGAGGGACTGCGTAGTGGGTGGAATAGTACACTATGGCCAAGTGCCAAGATCTGCAAATCAGCTCCCAAGCTCCCAATTTTATCTCCCAAAGAAAGGAAACACTCTCTCTCTGAAAAACAGGAGATGGAAGAGGTGTTGTGGAGTCTCCACTGCAACACCCTATGACACAGAGTTATGCTGCTGCAGCAATAATGCTGTCCTGGAAGAGGATTCTTTGGCCTTGAGCCAAGATATGTGGAGAATAAAGAACCAACCTTCAATAGGCCTCTCAAGAAGGTGAGGAAATCCTAAATAGGAATTCCCCAACAATTCTTGCTAAACAGCAAATAATGTACAATGTCTGAATAGACATGAAATGAATAACAATGGCTCTCCTCCTCTCCATATATAGCAAGTGAAGGCTCTCTCTCCATGGGCCCCATCCATTAGGGTTTCCTCTATAAAGGAATATTCCCTCCTCTATCTCTACGATGTCCCATGTAGTGCTTTCCACCTCATACCCAACGCTGTTTGACTTGGTCAAATTTAACCAAGCCTCTTTGCAAAATGTCCCCTTTCACACATGAGGGTGTGAAATCTAGTTCCAAGGTTGATCCCCTTTCATACTAGAGGGATTTTATCCATGTTCTTATTATGAATGGGCCTCCTCACCCAATTATTCAACTTATAAGTGAAATTATCAAAATCTAATGTTCCAATTTATTGAAGGCAAAATTTAGAAACATTACAATCCTCCCCTCCCAAATGTTGCTTGTCCTCAAGCAACTGCAAGGATAGAACTGGAAAGTATCCACTCAAGGCATGGAGTTATAAATGTGATGAGGAAAATCTTCCCCCATATGGATCCTCCATCCCCAAGCAATCATCCAAACAAAATGAGCCACCTCCCAACAAGGCAACTCCTGAAAATCTCCTTCCACCTCAAGCTCTGAAAATGAAGGTGGGTTGAAAATATGAACATGGTAAGCATCATAGCCTACCGTAAGATGTCCTCCTCTCCACTTATGATAAGTGTAGAGTGTGTGCTGATCCTGGGTTGTAAAAATATTGCCCTTAAATGGTAAAGTGAAGAGAAATCCTCCAAAGAATTCTCCTCCAACAATGAAGAACAAGCTGGCCCAAAACAATCCATCCATGATGAATAGGACATGGTCATCATAGAATATCCTAATGAGAAGTTTGCTGAAGGTTTTACATGATGATACATGATACAAACAATGTCTCACAAGGATACAACGCAATTTCATCCACTGCAATCTCAGAAAGGAATATGGAAAGTGACATACAAAATCCATCACATCTACTAAGGAATAGTAAATGGCTGAATATAACAACAATACAAGACCAAACACTTTCCCATGGTTGTACAATGGATGAATATCAAGTCCATGGTCTACCTCAAAAGAGAACACATATGTAGTAGTGGTGGCCATATCTTCTCTCATGCTCCCATTAGAACATGTAGTGCAGAAAATGTGAGAATTCTTCCCACTCAAGGACACATCCAACTCATGTGCCTCTCTCATAATCATGCTTCTTATACAAATCTGATCCATATCAGAAAATGAAGTCATGATCAACAATATAATGAGGAAAATTCTGAAGGTTTTATGTGTTGCAAGAATGTTCCAATAGTTTTCCCAATAGTGACAGCGCAGTTTTACAAGCTGCTTCCTGAGAAAAGTACAAGGAAAAATGTTTCTTTTTACATGGTTAATCATGCATGTCTTCATATGGTACATGTTATGGTGCAGAAACTGAACATACATATGATGATAAAACATTTTACCAAGGCCACATAAGAGATGGTTGCCTCCATCATATAGATTGGCCCAATAAAGCTCATGGAGAAATGTGACAAGCTTGCCCTCTTGTGAAGCAATGCACTGCATAGGAATGGTAAGAGTGTGCAAGTATATGAATGTAAAAACCAAATTATTACCATATGTAGGAATTAAGATGATACATGGATATATAAAAGAGTCCTCCATAGTGTTTTGGCATGCTATGAAGAAGAATGAACCATGTGCTGTAAGAAAATAATCCTCCTCATGCTGGGAAATCCAAGTCAAGAAGAATATGTCATAGTGATAGATGCCTTTATCCACCACTCTATCATCATCATCTATTCCTTGTTCACCAAGTGCATATAATGTGAAGTGATCCTGGGGACATTCCATCCATAAATATCTGCTCCAAAGTGACAGCGCTGTGAGCTCATGCAAATAAGCTCTTGTCAATACAAAGCTCTGTTCTTTGACATGCTCCTTGTCAAAGAATCCTCTAGTAATGCTGAAACAAATATGGAATACTTCCCAAGATGGAAGTGCTTCCAAATCATCATCAAATACCAAGGAGATAATGCCATCTCCTCCTCCTGCAAAATTATGCCAAGTGTGAGAGAAAATCTGCTCTTGTTCTCCTAAGAACATGCAAAGCAACAAAGAATTTTGCTGCCTCCCCATATTTTCATCATACAACTCATGTGATGAAGACACAATGAATGATATGAGTATCACATCAACACCATGCATCCATACTCTATGCTACTCAATGATGCAAGTATCCTGCCATCTCTTCTCCATCCTCCTACTCTTAGGAAGAGTGTTTTCCAAGTGATGGCCAAACTCTTTCAAGAGTAACCAGCGTAGCCAAGCTTCCTGCTGCCCAGTATCATAGATCTGCAAGTAGCATCCTAGCTCCTTTCTCATCAACCACATCCATTCATTCACTTGTGTATGCCTCCTTCTTCTCCTTATCTTGGTACTCCTCCCATGAGGGCTACCATCCTCCCAAATCAAATTCATGTCTTTTCACTTCATGGGATTTTGAAATGAAAGCTTCTCAAGGATCAATGAGACCCTATCAAGACCCAAATAGGTGGTAGGAAAAAACCTCCCATCATGATGTGTATGGCTCAAGGAATTTCCAACACAAGCATGAGAGATGTTATCCATCCTAAGATGTCCTCCATCTTCTATCTGCTCTTGTGAGAAAGGAAGAAAATCATTGCACTCCATGGTGTGTTGAAGTGCACCTCTGATGTGATCTCTCCTTGAGAACTCCCTCTCATCAATAGCTTTACAAAACCAATGAGGTCTTAGATCTGAAAGTAGAAGTTCCTCTTTGAGCTGAGAGGAGCTCATTGAGAAAGTGTCATCTTGAAGGGAGAAATGGTTTCTCACTGCAAGATGTCTACTATCATCCTTCAAGGCTTCAAACCCCAACCTCCAATGTGATATGCAATCCAAAAAAGGCTCATGAAGATGATGGTTTATTTCCTCCTTGAAATTTTTCATGTTGCACAGCACAGTGAAACCAATCTTCTCTATGGTAGCAATGGGATTTGACCCTTGGCCATGCAAAATTAAATCTCCACATTGATCAAAAGAATTTGCTGTAACAATAGAATGTGGAAATCCTTTCATACCTTGATGTGCATTTGGAAATTCTTGTAGGGTTATAAGAGTTCCCTCCTCCCAAGTGTTGGCTACTCCAACTGTTGATGCATGTGGCTACCCCTCTATGAGTGTGACAGTGTTATCACAAGGCTCCTTAAGTGGTGGTGTGGTCTTCCCTTCCTTTGCACCTTCACCATCAAAGGTTCTGACCAACTTTTCGATGAAATTTGCAAATTTTTTCTCCCTTGCATGGCTCAAGTAGTTGCTCCACCAATCATAGGCTTCACCATCCAAGTGCAGCACTAAGATTTCAACAGCTTCTTTCTCTACTACGGGATGTAGAAATAAAAATGCCACCAACTCTTTCACCCAATTTCTTGCAGTAGATGACCCATCAAAGGTAGACAACAGAAATCTACTACATTTGATTCCCTTTCTGCTACATGGTCTCTTCTCTTCCTTCAACTAGATGAAATGAGGAAAATCTAGAGTCTCCTTGAAGGCTCTAGGTTGAGATCTATACTCAAAAAGGTAATCATTCAGAATTTGATGATCAAAGTGTCTTCCATGCTCAATGTCTTCCTCTTGATGAGAATAGGAAGTGCATGGTCCTTCTTCTTCTTCTTCTTCAATATTCTTGACCTCCTTGGAGAGGTCTCCTCTGGATCTGAAAATAGATGAGAATAAACTCATCTTCTTCAACATTCTGATATTCTTGGGCTTAGACACACAGACTGAGCCAAGAAAGTTGCTCTGATACCACTGTAATGTTCCCAAGTCGGAAACAGCTAGCAATCCATGGCTGGAAAATGCATTTTCCAGAAATGGAGGCAACAGGATTTGATACCAAGACCTGGATCCCTTAGATCAATACATCTAAGACTTAAATCCAAGATTTTGGACCAAATAAATCCTTCTAGAGTGGTTAAACAGATCTCCCACGACTAGATGTCCTCAGAAAGTGCCCGGTGAGGGACTACAACAAATGTAAGCACATGAAATGGAAAGACAACATTATTTTATGAGATGTGAGACAAGAAGATGTAGATAGCCAATGAATAATGTTATAGCAGCAAAGAGAGTACAATTTCTTGAGGAAACAACCTCTCAAGAAAGGCAATGCAAGTCTCAACAATACATGTACATGGAAATGAAGAAACAAAGTTGCATATATGAAACCCTTGGCTATGACAGCGCAGTCTGTTATGGAGTACTGCTACAATACAATGTCAATACATGAATATGGAAATGATATAGCTCAAATACAATAGGGGAGCAAATCTGTAACCCTTAGAAGCAATAAAACATCAATCCTCTAAAGGATTGGCTGAAATATATAAAATGGAAAAAATGTCGAAGTTGCTCGGTAGCTACAGCAACTCAAATTTTGAACTCAATAGAGAAGGCTGAATATGATGTGAAATCTGAAGTAGACCTTCTCCAATGGATCTCCAAAGTGGAAGGCTGGTCCTCACACTTGAGATCTCACCCTCCAAACAACACTGCAAGCCCTCACTGCAAGTGCTCTATGAAAATAACGCAGTCTAAGAGGGTAACTGCATTGTAGGTGGAATAGACTAAGTTGGCCAAGTGCCAAGATCTGAAAAATAATATCCAATTCTTCCAAACTAATCCTCCAAAGTGAATAAGGAGTCTCCCTCTGAAAAACAAGCAATGAAAGAGGTGTTGTAACTTCTCACTACAACACCCTACAACACAGAATTATGTTGCTGCAGCAATAACGTTGTCCTGGAGGAGGATGCTTGGACACAAGCCTAGATGCGAGAAAAATTAGTACAACTCCTTCAAGAGGCCCTCAAGAAAGGAGGAGGAATCCTAAACAGGAATTCCCCACCAATTCTTGCTAAACAGCAGAGAATGCACAATTGTTTGAATAGACAATGAAATGAATAATCATAAGCATGAATAACAATGGCTCTCCTCCTCTCCATATATAGTAAGTGAAGGCTCTCTCTCCATGGGCCCCATCCATTAGGGTTTCCTCCATAAAGGAATATTCCCTCCTTTATCTCTGCGCTGTCCCATGTAGTGCTTTCCACCTCATACACAACGTTGTTTGACTTGGTCAAACTTAACCAAGCCACTTTGCAAAATGTCCCCTTTGACACATGAGGGTGTGAAATCTAGTTCCAAAGTTGATTCCCTTTCATACTAGAGAGATTTTATCCATGTTCTTATTATGAATGGGCCTCCTTACCCAATTATTTAACTTATAAGTGAAATTATCAAAATATAATGATCCAATTTATTGAAGGCAAAAATTAGGAACATTACAGCTCCCTTGTGTTTCCATAGCATTGCTTAACACACCTTGACACATGTTGGTACACCCTAGCACCTAGGACATCTTTGCATGTCTCCCGAGACTCTATCATGCCTTAAAACTGCCTAGCATACCATGTTTATCCCTCCTTATCACACTTGTAACACACTGACACTTCCAATAACAAACTCTTATTTTTTCATTTCCATGAATTTTGATGTAGTTATCCCTTGTGTTTCCCTTGCACTCCTAGTTAACACTTCCTTTCACGCGTTGGCACATCTTGGCCGCATGACGCCCTAACACTCTATCATTCCTTATCACTGCCAAGCATGCCTTGTAACTCCTCCTTAGCACACTTGGAACTCGTTGAAACTCCTTGTCACACACTCTTATTCATTCATTTCCATGAATTATGATATAGTGCTTCTTTGTGTTTCTCTAGCACTCCCTAACACTCCTTGGCACACATTGGCACACCCTTGAACTTGGCACATATGGCATGCTTTCCTAGCACTCTATCATGCCTTGGAATTTCGTAGCATACCTTTTCACTCCATCCTTAGCACATCTAGAACTTGCTAACACTCCCTATCACACACTCTTATTCATTCATTTCCATGCAATTGAAACTAGTCCTCCATTATGTTTCCATGGCACTCCCTAGCATGCATTGGCGCCAAACCCTAGCACCTAGCACATATTGGAATTTCTAACATGCCTTGGAACTTTATAGCATGTGTTATCACTTCCTGGAATTCCCTGCACACCTTATCACTCCCTAGTTGTCATGCCCTCATATTAGATAACCTTACTTTCTGTGACTTGGGAACCCAACCAAGTCATTAAAAAAATAGTGTTGTGTCTAGCACAAAGTCTCCCGTTGTCTGAAATTGCTTTTTCTATCCCCTTATTGGAATCATAGGCTTTCCTCCTGCATTTCCAATTATGAAATTCTCCTAACAAACTTCGTCCATGGGACAACTCGAATTCACTGACACTCCCTTACAAACACTCTTATTCATTTATTTCCATGCACTTTGAACTAGTTCTCCCTTTTGATGACCTAACAATCCCAAACACTCCTTGTCATGCATTAACACTAACTGGCATGTGTTAACACACCTTTTAATTCATTGGGAAACCCTGACACTCCTTAACTGTCATGTCTTCATAACTACCCTTATTTTTTTTTAGACTTGGGAACCCAACCAAGTCCTTCCTCAACTACAACAACTTGACCAAGTTTCATTTACTACAACTAGACTATGCCTTGTTATGCCTAATAATGGCTTATAACTAATTTTAGGCTACTCATGACCAATATTAACTCATCCCACTTAACAATTTACCAAGTCAAGGCTCACGTTCAATCGTGGCCATAAAACAACTAAGAAACATAGTTTACATCTTGACATGCCATAACATCTGGAACGTCTAACAATATATTGGAATTATGTGGCATGTGTTAGCATCCCCTGCATCCCTTGACATGCTTTGGATATCCCTAACACACCCTACCATTCCCTTACATGCCCTAGAACTCTAGCATGCCTTGGCATTTCCTAGCATATAACCTTGTCATTCCTTCCTTAGCACAGTTGGAACTCACTGACACGCCCTATAACACACTCTATATTTGTTCATTTCCATGCATTTTGAACTAGTTCTCCCTTATGTTTCTGTCTCACTCCATAACACTCCTTGACACGCATTGGCACACCCTAGAACTCACATATTAGCATTCCCAAGCACGCCTTGGAACTCATTCCCTCACAAATAGCCTTACTTTGGAACCTTACATTCCCTGGAACATGTTGGCACTCCCTATATTTCATACCCCCATAGATAGCCTTAATTTTTTTTCAACTTGGGAACCCAACCAATTCATTAGCAAAACAATGTTGTGTCGAACCCAAAGTCTCCCTTTCTCCGAAATTACTTTTTCCACACCTTATCACAACCATAGGCTTACCTCTTGCAAGTCTTATTCTGAAATTCTCCTAAACCATTTCATCCTTGGGACACCTGGAATTCACTGACACTCCTTGGCACACACTCTTATTCGTTCACTACCAAGCATTTTGACCTAATTCTCCATTGTGTTCCCCTGGAACTCCCTAACACTCCTCAGCATGCATTGACATTTTTTTCCATGTGTTATCACACCTTTTCATTCCTTGGCATCCCTTGTAACTCCTTAGCTATCATTCCCTCACAACTACCCTTACCTTTTTTTAGACTTGGTGTAATGTTCCTTTTTCAGGATTGCTCATAAATCATGCATCAAAAACGCATTTCCAGCAAAAAATGTAATAACACAGTGAAATGGACTCTTGGATCCCATATATTATACAATATTCAACTTAAATCCAAGAATAGACTTGAAACAAATCAAACTAGGTGGGCTAAACAAACCTCCCACACTAGTGTAGCTAAAAATGGTGAAAAACCCCAAGACTGCAAAATGTCGGAGCAACTGCTCAAGGGACTGCGCAGTCTAAGAGAGATTTTACACATAAAATGATAGGATAATCATATATCTACTCATATATTGATAAATAATGCTGAACTACAAAGATCTATTCTCCTATACAGAATACAAGATAACCCGGCAAGGGTTTCTTGTCAAACACTCTATATATAAAATGTGATATTCAGGAAATGAATGAATAATCACTGCAAAAATGAAGTACATGAGTGAAAAAGGCTGAAATATGTCTGATATGATGCATAACCCTCAAGGGCTTCCTCCCATGAAAGGATGAACCTCTCAATCACAAGGAAACACTACAACGGAGCCACCAAACCATGCAATGAACACTGCCTCCAAAATAATGCACTCCCTAGCAGGTAAAACATTGGGAGGATATGAGAAATGTGTGGTCTAATACCAAAGATCTGAAATATTCTTTGGAGCTCTCCAAACATATCTCTCAAGTGAAGGAAAGCTTCCTCCAATGAGAAACTAGCTTAGAAGTCGGGATTCCAATCCCTTCCACTGTTGCACCCAACAACACTACACAATCTCTGGCAAAGATGTGCTGATGTAGATGGCTGAAGCTTGACATGAAAACCTGATGTGTAATGATGAATACAAACTCTCCCAATGAGCTACTCAAAGGAAAGAGGTGGGATTCCTATCCGAGAACACCCAGTGCTAAACAGCACTTCAACTTTGCTAAGCAGCAAAGCAGCAACAATTCTTGGCAACCAAGAATAATAATCTACAACATGATGAATAATGCTGCCATACTCTTCCTTATGTAAGAAGTGAGTTTTCTTGCCCTTGTCCCCACTCACTTAGGTTGCTTCTAACCCAAGTTACATTTCCCTCCAAAATTGCGTTATCTATCCTAGGATTCCTCCTCCACTAAAATTGCGCTGTTGACTTGGTCAAAGCAGCTTCATTTTATCTTTGTTCACAATGGAGTTGTCTTATTGAGGTAGAAAGAGTGTCTCCTTTCACATTTGGAGTGTTTTTATCCTCCTTAGGAGACTTATGGGCTTTTCTACCCATTTATTTACCAGCTACAGCTGCTGCTAACTCTAATGTTCCATTTAGCTTGGAAGCTAAAATTTTGGAACATTACACTTGGGAACCCAACCAAGTCCTTCCTTGACTAAAATATCTTGACCAAGTTACAATTACTACAACTATATTATGCCCTTTTCACCTAAGAACTTCCTATAACTCACCTTAGGCTACTCATTTCCAATCTCAACTCATCCCAGTTAACAAGTTACCAAGTCAAGGCTCACATCCAAATGTGGCCATAAAACAACTAAGAAACATAGTTTACATCTTGACATGCCATAAAAACTAGAACGTTTAACACTCCATTAGCACTATGTGGCATGTGCTATCATCCCCTACATTTACTAGCATGTTTTTCACTCCCTAACACACCCTAGCACTCCCTGACATTCCCTAACACTCTAGCATGCCTTGGCACTGCCTAACATATAACCTCGTCACTCCCTCTTTAGAAGACTTGGAACTCACTAACACTTCCTATCACACACTCTTATCCATTCATTTCCATGCATTTTTAACTAGTTCTCCTTGTGTTTCTGTGGACATAAAGAAACTAGTAGGATTGGCACTCTTCACTTCCCTGAAAGCTTTATATAATGAAGGGGACATGATTGCACTCCAATTGAATGTTAGCCCATGAGTACAAATTTCATTTACCATAGGCACCCATATTTCATGAAACATGGTTCCATCCTTTTCTCCATATAGTTTGGCCATCAACAACATGACTATTCTGAAATGATGCTTCAATCGAGTAGTTGGATACACCTTTGATATCCTAGTATTAAAGATTTTATCATAAAACTACCATTTTTTAGTAGCATGCTAGGAGGTACCTCATCCATAGCCCTTTTCACCCATTCCTTAGATAGACTTACTTCAGACTCTGGGAGGAACTTTCTTGACAATATGTTGAAGGTATAGTAGCCTCCAACTAGGCTATGGTGTTGGTTTAGGATCCATATATTGGACAAGTCTACCTGGCTTATTGAGCCAGGAGATTACCTCCACACAAGGAAGAACAAGAGATATGGCAGCAATCCTATGGAGGCATGATTTGGTCACATTCTTGTAAATGTTGATACTGAGGTCATGTTCAGGATCATTGTGGATGAGTTCTGAGAAATCCCCCGATCTGAACATTTGATAAAATCTTCCCCACTGGAAAAAATTCTCATTGCTTATCTTGCATTATGTGTCCCCCATGATTAAAGGATGATGTTAAGGAATCACCACCTCTAAAGATTTATTTGTTCAAAGTTTATTTGCATTTTTCTTCATCCTTTTGACTTTCTTATCAATTCTTACACTAACTCAATACAAGAAGCTTAATGTTGTACATGTTGTTCTACTCTATTCATAGTACAGATACAGTAAATTCATAATTATACACAATATACTTGTTCTTGATTATGGAACACACTTAGCTGATAAAAAAAACCAGTATTTGACATGGAATTTGATCTACAAGTTGTTTTACATTACTCTATGTAACAAGCAGTTGAATTGATTATGAAATAAACGTCATGTTGGATTTCACTGTGTATTAGTTTCACTTACCACCTAATTATAAACTGTTGTATAAATGATGCCTGTTATAAGTCAATTGCTTACACTATTCACATAATCGAATTAATCATCTTAGATTTATTTTGTTTCCATTGTTATAGTAGACTCAACATAAGTAGAACCGTAAACAAACTAGAGTTAAGTTGTTATGAATACTAATGGTAACCACGCTCAAACAGATTGACTTGTATTACATAGAGCACAAAGATTGATCAATACTACTACCTTGTTCTAGTTATATTGATGGGTATTATTCTATAAACCATGTATTAGGGAAATGCTTATTATGTTCCCTTAGTGTAATTAGGTTACATGTACTTGTTACATTGGATACTAAATATTTAGGCATATAACGTAAAAACAATACAACCACTCTACATGCGTATTCAATGGCAATATGACTATGCATCTAGTTAGCTTTATAGAACGACCCTCAAAATTCAAGCTACCTCCTTGACCTATGCCTTTCATAGTACTGCTATTGGATAAAACCCAACTTTTACGTGCCTTTGCAAGGAGGGAATGACAGAGTAACTAAAAAATATGAACTACCTCTACAACCTTTTGGTCCTCGATCTTTATCTCCTTCATCACGTGGTTAACCCACTACATCAAACACTAGATCTAACGTTGATCCTGTTAGAGACATAATCAACATTCGCTATGCATACAAGCCAGTTCTACCATATGAAGCAAGTGTTGATTGAACTAAGTGTAGTAAGGTCAATAGGTGTAGTTCACTGTGAGTAGCAGGAGTGATAGCAGTAGTGGGTGGAATAGCTTGTTTGAAGACTATTGTTTATGATATTGCTTGAAGGAAGTTCTTATTCCCTTCTCCCTCAGGACATTGGTTGCCATGGGGACAAGAAAACTTGTCAAAGCTATGTTATCTACGATCACCGTACCTACTATATTTGAGAAGGTCCTTAAATAAAGGTGCATGTTTGGGTGGGACACCTTCCTATCTGTCAGTAAGTGACTAAATCATAGAATAATACCATATAAAAGGATATATCTTATGATATATGTAATTACACCTTTATTTTTGGCATCAAATCAAATGGGTTTCAATAGGTTCTTGAGCCTAATACCTCCCCCCCACCGACACAATCATAACTTCAAACCAAGTTGCTCGATTGACCATAGGGTTTTAACATGAAACTCATTCATATGGATGAGGGTTTCCCCCCTAGCACAAGGTTGGGGAGCGAGAATCTCTTTCGATCAATTATTTGAAAGTGTAATTACATATATAATAATTTCAAAATTACATATATAATAGTAGCAATTTCTACTAAAACGTAATTACGTATATAATAAATCATAATTACATATATAATTAGTGCAAAAATCATAATTACAGATATAATATATGCAAGGACCAATGGAAAAAGGAAAAAGGATAATTACATATATAATTAAGCATTGTCGAAGAAAAGAATTAGAAAATCATAATTACATATATAATAAAGCATCGATCGAACTAAAAACTTTGACATAATGTTCATAAGAATCATCCTCTTCGGCATTGAAATCCACGTGGGGGAAAAAGGGCAAGAGGAATGCCCCCATCCTAGAACAACGAAATTACTGTAAGAACTTAATTGTTCCAAAGTAAAACTCTTTGGGCAGAGGAGCAAAAGATTCTGCCCTCCCAAATAGATCGTTGGGGTGACTCCATGAGAGGGAACCATTAGAGAAATTGATTGGTCAGTTTGTCGATTGGTCAGAGCTATCTCTAATTTGAAAGATTCCCGTACCTCTCCCCAAAAAGTGTGCAAGTGAGAGGCTTGAGGCTCTACAATGAAGGGGATAAACCAAATAACCACCTTCCTGAAACTAGCATCCACCTTACCAATCAATACACGCATCTCACCCGCTAACATAAGATGTAATATCAGCATGGCATGAGAGACAACAAGGGGCTGTCAAATCACCTCTACCAACACCGGTCACTATAAAGATATGAAGCATCGTACCATCATATAAACAGATAGCATGGCCAAGGCAAATGATATTAGTGAAGTAGGCATAACGGTAATAAACCTCGCCAATACCACCCATTATTAGGACTATAAGACAAATTTAAATTCCACTAAAGAGTGAGCACAAAAAAACCTTGTATCACAGCTAGGCACCCCCTTGATGACCCCCAAAATGGAGAGCACAAGGGATATGGATAATGCCTAATGAAAAATGAATTTGATTGATGCGCACAAATTTGGAATGAATCTTCACAAGAAGAGGAATTTTTCAAGGAAAAGGAAGTATGATTCATGTGATGTTGAGACTAGACAGGAAGAGGGTACGACTGCGTATCTTGAGGGTACTATGTCGCGAAATCCATGCTTCACACAGAGTGGATTTCAATGCATTGGTTTTGGCACATAATTTTTTAGTTCAATCAAACAGTGGCAGGGCAGTGGAAAGTGGATGGGGTTAGGATTCCAACAATTGAGCTAGATTATTCAAGGATTGAAATCCATTCAATTAGTAGGTAATCAGGTCAAGTTGCCTGTATATAGCTTTGGTATGGAGAGTCTATCTAAGTGGTTTATACCAGGAAATCATTCAATGATGAGTTGAAAGCACTTAGTGAGTAGAGCTTCACCCCTGCCTGATAGTAAAGTATCAAGATTGGTTAGGATGTTTCCCACACCCCCAGTTGAGTGAAGGAGCATTAGTTGGACCATGCAAAGTTATCTATTCTAGTGTCTCCGGAAAGAACTGTGTTGGCTTAGGAAAGAACTCTGTTGGCTGGGCTATTAGCTAACCTTCTCCAACCCACACTGGCCATCCTATTGAACCCCCTGTAGGAGGCAGTAGTGATTCTTTCTTATCATCATACATTTTGATATGCATCATGTTATGTATTTAAAACTAGATAATCCATTTAGATATCATGACTGAATGGACCAGCTTCTAGAAAAGCCCTTGAAAGTTGAAATCCCATTAATATTTGTTTTGTGTTGGTTGATAGTTGCTTATCATAGTACCATCTAACAAGTTTTTAAAGCTACGATAAACTAGATCAGAAGTTATGCCATATAAGCATACATGGTACTCCTTTCAACTTATTGTATACATATACCTTATTATCCCGATACAGAACCATGTCCTCCATGGCACTGACTTTGTTTGCACTGGCTTAGCCAATCTCTAATCTTGATGGTATGCATATTTTTCTAGTGACTGTCATTCTTTTTTGCTCCAACATAGTTGAAGAATGCAAGAAAAGAAGTGGCTTTTAGTGTAGGTCACCCATTTTTTTTGTTGTTGTTGTTGTTGTCAAAATATGTCTTATATTTACATAAATGTACTTACAAACAACAAATCAAAAGGTGGAAGCGTATATACAATGGAGCTTATATTAGTATCCTCTTATGTAAGACTAGCAATTGGTTGGTCTCTATATCTCCTCGGAAGATACACAAGATGCAGATTCATAATTGTATTCAAGTTGCAAGGAAATATTAGAAATGGATTAAGATATTCTAGACTCGGATCTACTAGGACTCATGTCTGTAACCGAAGTTTAAGAACTGGGCTCCCAAAAGGTCATGGAACTTTTTCAAGGAGGTAGGGAGTTAGTTGTAAATACTAAATAGTATAAATTGAAATTGATATGTTAAAATGTTGATTCAATGTCATTTTGCGACCCGAGTGGTACACTAAGTTAAATGCTTTGCATAGGAATTTTTTAATTTGCTTGGGAATTCAACACTAAAATTTCTTCTAGCTTTATAACTTGAATATCTGGATCTAATGTTTTATGGGAAGGGTTAATATTTATGTGTACAGGATTGAAAATACCATATGGAGTATCATGAATACGTTGAAGTCGATGATCAAATTATTCGATTTTGGTAGGTATTATCACTTTTTCTATTGTTTTTCATTTGTAATGTAAGTGAAAATCCATGGATGTCCTATGTATCTACAAGGGGAACTTCATTTTACTTTGATGAAAATATTGGGATTCCAATCTTCCATTTTGATTAGATTGTTGTCATTAATATCTTGGAATAAATTTTGATTCTTTTCTTTCTGTATGCCATAAGTTCGTTGTATGTTGTAATATTTTATGAAATATATCATTAATTTGACTTGGAGCTAGTGGCACCTATAAAATTTTGCTAATTAGGTGCCCACATTCTCCCTACTCTTTTGGTTCCAATTTTACTTCTATTTGGACATGGTTGTTTGTGTTCCTCCAATGTTGTCTCATTATTTTCTTAATGTTGGGTTTTTCCTCCTTGGGACAAACTTCTTGTACGCCTAGGTTTTGATATGTTGTTGTTTCATTTATGGTGATTAGTTTACTAGTTTTCTAGTTCACTTCCATGGTTATTTATTTCTCATCTTCGTGGGGCCTCTTGCCCACACACCCCACCTTTTTATATGGGCTTCTCATGATGGGTATAATCTCTAGCTTGACCTATTTTGTCTTTAGGGAATATCAATATAAATTTAAATTTCAAATTTTCCATGGTTTGGTAGCTCACATTGGCCATGTGTGTAACAGGGAACAATCTTGGTGATTTGGGCATGGTCCAAATTGCCATCTCGCTCAACATAACAAATTGTAGAAGTCAATAATGTTTATTTATCTTAATTATTAGGAAATCAACTTATTGTGTTTACCTTTTAATTTTTACATATTTGCCATAAATTACCACTAATTATTTAAAATAATTTATTTTTATTTACATAATTTATAAATTTTAATTAAAAGTAATTAGTTCAATACCATAATCTCCCCTCCCCACTTTAATCCATTGTATGTTAAGAATCTTAATTTAAATTGTATATTAAGAATCAAAATTTAAATTGAAAGCAATGATTCTAAAGTTCCACTTTTACCCATAGAAAAAAAATAAAACAAAACAATTTTTAAGACTTACACTATAAAATAAAATAAAATCCATACCCAACCCAAAACAAAGTAAAAGAGTTTTAGGCGGGAACATAACAAAGATTTAAGTCTCCTAGAAGGGTTTATGAAAACCCTCTTCTGCGATGTTTTATCCCTAATAATGCACCTCATGAGCGCCGAAAATGAGCAGAGAGGTCAGAAAGAGGCGTTGTTAAATATCTGCAAGGAGAAGCCCATGGATGCTCTGGCACTGAAGCTTGTTCATGTCCAGCAGTCATGCGTTCAGTGGAAAGCCCGACAATAATTGTGCTTCTCAGGAATTAGATCACACAGATTGGCACTACCCACACAAACCACCATCAAGGGTCCACCTGCTAGTTTGAGTTCAACTCCATCAACAAGGTACTCTTCCCATTTATTTCTCTGCTACTGCACGCTGTGGTTAGAATATTGTTTGAAGAAATAGAATAGCAACCAAGATTAATCTTAGAATATTGTTTGAAGAAATAGAATAGCAACCAAGATTAATCTTAGAATATTGTTTGAAGAAATAGAATAGCAACTGAGATTAACTCACCTTTGGATACATCACTGAGGATCTATTCCAACCGAGCCACTTGTACAAACCCTCTATCTCCACCTGATTGAGATTACATTGTAACAGAAGATGGCCCTCTTCCATGATTTCACAGTTGACTCAGTCGGTCCAGTACAAGCGACTCCACTAGTAGAACCCTAGTCTAGAATTTAAATTTGATGAATGAGGGGGGAGTAGGAGGCCGTAGCAGGAGAGAGGAGATCCACAACCATGGTTTTCATGAAAGCACATAAATTGAGATGATGTTGGTTTTGTTGTTCTTGACATAATATGTTGTATAATGGTTAATGCCCATGAAATCCAGCGACCCTTTCACGCAATTCGACTCTTCTTACGAGAATAAAGGAAGTCGATTGCCAACTCTCTCCCTCATCGACGCCAGATAGTCTTCGAAGAACAACGGATCCATGAACCTGTAATCACTTATATACTTGTGTTGAGTACACGAATTGTTATGAGTATGAGATGTAATGATGGATAATAAAGGTTTAATGTGATGGCATGTACCATCACAACTGGAAATCTTGCGCTCTCTGTGTAGTTGCAATATCGTCAGGGGAATTTCACATTGGCTCGTACCATATCACAAATCAAAGGCAAAATTAATGATTACATGTTTTCACCTTTTTTTTATAGATGAAAATACAATTATCTAAAACTGGACCCGTTCACTGTCTTTCTTAACTTTTAAGTAAATTAATCCTTATACGAGTTGATTTGTCTCTCAAGCCCTTTCGAACATATAAGAGTAAGTTAGGTTACAAAGTACTTGTACGACATAGTTATTTCCACTTTAAAAAATCTGAGAGGAGTCTTGTTCGAAAGAGTTGTTTGCAAAAAATATAAGATTATGCAAATGCAAGTACCATCTCCTAAATAACAACCAGTTACTTATAGTTACAATCCACTTTTTCGTATTCGACAAACACCTAAATATTATGTACGTAGAAAGTTATGAATGTGTTAACAATGAAAAGAAAGTAAAAAATAAAGCAAGTGGAAGGGTAGATGATCGAAACTCACGGAGCGCCAGAGTGCCAGAGATAGCGAGGGTATCTTTGAGAAAAATTGAGATGATGTTGGTTTTGTTGTTCTTGACATAATATGTTGTATAATCCTCCTCATCATAATATGTTGTATGATATTTTTCTTGAGATACTTTGTGCCAGAGACAACGAGAGTATCTTTGAGAAAAATTGCGATGAAGTTGACTTTGTTGTTCTTGACATAATATGTTGTATAATCCTCCTCATCATAATATGTTGTATGATGTTGTTCTTGAGATACTTTATCATCCTCTGATTGAGATTTCTCATAGTATCTAGGTTGACACGTTGTTACACAGCAATTTGTCACCGTCCCTGCAATCCCCCATCCCGCACATTGGAGGGCTCATTCCGTGACCTGTGAGTGGTGACATAACTTGAAAACACTTTCATGGCATTCCTCTGAACATGTAATTTCATTGCCCTGAAGACATCTCCTTGTGAAAAACCCTAAAAATAACCCTTTTTGCATTGGCGCGGGTACATAGTTCAGCCCTCGCGCCAAGGGGGCAAATACTCCAAAGAGGGCACGCCAATTGGCGCTCTGTCTCAGAGCCGCACCCGCGCCAGGCTTAATAAGGGGTGTTTTTTAAAAATAAATGGCGGAATATTGGCCCCAAACAATTCCTAAACTGGTCTCTAATTTGAGTTGGGAGGTTGGCTCCGGATTTCCATGTAGAGGAAGTAGCTTTCCACCTCTCATGGAAGCTTCCTTGAGGATAGGGCCAATCCCATGATTGTAGGGATCCCAACTCCCCTTCCTCCATCTACATAAGCTTGCCATTTTCCTTTGCAAGCAAATCTCCAAGAGCCTTGATAGCCAAAAGAATGCTGCAATTGTCCTCATAGTGTCAAATCTATAGCAAGGGGATTGATGATCGAAGAGAGAGGCTTGTCCCGATTCTGGACAAGCTTTGCGAGACGTATTCCACTGACGACCCGCCAAAGGAAGATTTCAGCGTTAGAGCTAGGTTGTATCATCCTTTGTTTCATTAATGATAAGCGACTACGATTATAGTTCCACTTGTATTGTTCATGTTTTACGATTACGAGTTGTGCCCTCTTTGACTGACACATGATTGCAAATATTTGGTTTTACGCTTGTATGTTCGTCGTGTTTCTTGTGTGTGCAGGTGTTCGATTGTGCCAAGTGGGATAATTGTGACCTACCAGAGCAAGGGATCAGGAGCATTATCCTCTCCACAATGACAACAACGTTGGACACAAGGTAAGCCTCGTATCGCGCCTTGGTTATTGCAATTAGGAGCTTGCGTTGTAGCATGATTTGATTGTTGCTAGACCCGGTCTGGGCTAGTAAGGATCACCTCTATCCACAGAGGGGATTTACCTCTACAACAAATTGGCGACTCCGCTGGGGATCGTCTAGTTGGTTGTTTGCTTTATAAACCACAGACGGAGCCTGAAGTTAGCCAGATAGCCTTCGAAATGCTCTTGCTCTGCATTAGCGAAGTAGATCAATGCTGCTTCAGTCAATCTCCGGTCTAGTTTATGAACTGAACACTTGGAGTATTGTCTTGTCTTTCGGTCGATTCTTGACTTTTCTTGCTTGATCAGCTCTTTTACGCTGGCTCTTGCTGTGTGTTTGGCTTTTGTTTAAGCTTTACCATCACTGGTCTGCTTCTTGGATTGCTCTTTTTTCATTTTTCCTTAGTAAACTCGGCTGGCGCGCTTTTCAGTGTGATAGTCGCGCCCACTGGCGCATGTTGTCAGTGTATTACTCGCGCTAATTATGGTCTAGCGCTAGTTTCAGCCTTATAGTCACGCCAATCCTGTAAGGTGCTAGAGTTTGCTGTGTTTTGAGCCTTCTGGGACTGATCTGGGTGTTTGGTCTTATTTTTACGATTTCTTGAGTGTTTTGGAGCCTTGCTTGACTGACTGTGACCTTCATCCTTTGGTTGTTTTCCCATTTCTATCGATTTTACGTTCTAGCCCCAGGGCATCTAGGTGCTATTGTGCGTCGAGCCTCCCCTGGGAGTTTTTGGTTTCTACCTATTCAGTCAGCTTTGTGATTGCTTCTCTGCACTCGTTTGGTGGATGTCCACCATTTTATTGCGTTGTTTGAGTGATTGGCTTCTTCTTCACTTGAATTTTGCTTTGTCTCTTTTTGGGCCTGGATTACACGGTTCAATTGAGTCTTTGGGTGTCTTTTGATTTGAGGGACTTTTTGTCAATTTGAGGTTTGATTGTGTGTTTGCATTGAGTGAAATTTTATTGTTTTTCTCTTTTCCTATCACTTCTCAAGTTGCTCGTCTCATTATTTTTCATTTTGTTTAGTGAATTTTTCTCTTAAACATTGAAAATACAAAAAAAATCTCTTTTGCTTTGGATTAGTTAGTGTGAATTAAATATTTTCGGTGTTATTAGCAATTAGTAACTTTGAAAAAAAAACTTTTAGTTTCCGTTAGTTTCATTAGAGATGTCATTGGTTGTTCTCTGATCATTTTGGTATTGTGTGAAAAGCTCTTAACTCTCTCATAATTAGCTTTCATTGAATGAAATGATATACTGTGGCATATAGTGTGCATTTAGGCGATTTTGAGGCATAACACTCGCTAGGGCCTGAAAAATGAAGCATAATTGAAGATAAATATTAAAATTCATTAAATTTACACTAAGGCAGCATTGAAACATTAACGAAATATTTAGAGGTCTAGGCTAGAGATGTGTTCCGGTGTCTTTAAATCTAGTAGCTGTCGTTCGCCTCTTGGCTTTAGACAGCACTAGTACGAACTTGAGCTCCCCGTACCATCGCGTATATAAAGGGAGACCCCACTAGGTTTCTATCCTTTATCCATAGGAAGCCGAGTCTGCCGCCCTATACCTGTGATACACCGGACACAGCATTCAGGGAGATTGCCTGCACGTATGTTAAGTCCTTGGTTGATTTCTCTTTCATTTTGAAACCAAGGTGTATATTGCAGTTCACGGTTATTTGGTACACCCTTTGCCTAGTATTCCTGAGCAGTCATTTTGATCTTATCTGACTCTTTAAATTTGAAAAGATCACCAAGCGCTTGTCCTTTCACGCTTGCTTCAAAACTGAAAGAGATAGAGTCACCTTTCATCCGTTTCTCGACTCTTAAAACATGAAACGGTGAAGTTTCTAAGTTTCAATGTGGTAAAATAAATCACCTGCGATCACACGCCCTGTTAGAATTTGCTTGTTGTCCGTTTGATTGTGTGCCTTTGTTTTTAGTCCGTGTGCAGTTTTGAGTCATTGATGGCAACTTTTCCGGAGTTCACCAACCAAGGAATCCCCTCCAAAGGGAATCCTGGTCATTTTCCTCCTTTTGGAAATGTTGGTGCTCCTTATATGGCAACATTGTCCCTTCCTGGGTTAACTGTTGGGTTGCTTGTTTGGTTGTTTTCAACCTCTGTGGTCCCAAATGTCTCAGCTACTGTTCAATCAGTTCCTCCGCCTGAACAACATCATGTTGGTTCTAAGGTGGACCTCTCCCCTTCTTCACCTATTTCTGCATCCTCCTCTTCTACTTCACCTAGTGAAAGTCTGGATTTGAGTAACCAGGTGGCTAAGAAGAAGAATAAGAAGACAAAGAAGAAGAAGTCTGATAAGCGAGAGGCTAAGAGTGTAGCTACTGCCTCTGAAACATCTCTTCTTGAAAAACCTTCCAACCCTCCACGGAAAGTCAAGTTCCTTTGCATGTTGTGCACATGAGACCATCTTCTTCGAGACTGCCCTGGCATTCCCAATGTGCTTGAAGCATGGTCCAACGGTCGCCCGCCGTTGCCTTTGGCTTCCGGGAGTCAAGTTGGGGGCATGTCTTCAACTGTTGTTGGTAAGGCTCCTAAGAAGCAGGGTAAGATTAATAATACCTGTAAGTTGTGTGAAGGGCACCATGCCATTCACCTTTGTCCGTATATGGATGAAGCCAAGCGAGTCTTGGACAACTCGACTGCTTCTACACCGTGCCTTCCGGCTGGTTATAAACAGCTTTCTTTGAGTCCTTCACCAGTTGATCCTATGATTGGTCAAGAGTCATCCTTGGTCGATCCCGCTCCCTCGGAAATTCAAATTCAGGAATCCATTTCCGACCAACCATTGGTCGTGGGATCGGTTGAGCTGGCCCCATCTACGGTGCACCAGGTCTTTTCCGTTGAGAGTGGATCTCACACCCCTCATGTTCTTCTGGTTTCTTCAGATTCTTCGGACTTGGAGAAAGATTCTCCTATCCCTATATCACAAGAAGCTACTCCTCCTGCCTTCGAGATGGAGGTTGTGGAGGATGGTCCTTCTTCTTCTGTAACACCAAGGGAAGACCATCTCAGTTCGATGGTAGCCCCTCCGAGTAGTTTGGTCGCTTCCTTTGATTGGAGTCGATTTACAGGATATTGCCTTTCGTCTTATGTGCCTTTCGAGATCACAATACAGGCTTTTGGTCTGGTCATACCCAGCACCATTATAGACGAAGGTGTGTCTGTTAGTGTTTTATCCTCAACTACTTGGCAAGCTTTTGGCTCACCGCTGCTTGCGCCTGTTACGCTGAATCTATTGGAATTCAACAGAAGAACGAGTCAACCGTTAGGGATCCTTCCAAGGTTACCTGTTACGTTGGGAGGTAAAACTGTCCATATGGACGTGATGGTTGTTCCAGGCCCCTTGGATTTCAATTTGCTCTTGGGGCGTGATTACACCTATGCCATGGGAGTGCTTGTCTCCTCCCTTTTTCGTGTGGTCTGTTTTCCACATGAAGGACGGATCATGACCATTGATCAGCTTTCGTTCTTTGGTCCTAATGTGGTAGCTAGCCTGCCATCCTCCCTTCCTGGTTTTTATCCACCCGTTGTATCTGCCCCACTGCAGGTCAACTATGTGGCTACCTATCCCGTGCCTGTACTCAGTGATAGTGCTGTTATGCATCAGGTGCTGGGGGCATTGGGTCCAGACTTCCAAGATGTTTTCCTTCCATCAGACGGGCAACTCTTGGAAGCGATGACTTCTTGTTCATTATGATGAAGCTGGTTGGAGCAGAGTTCGTTTTCTTGTGTCAAGGTCCCTAAAAAATGAAACAAGCTCGTCAGAGCAGAGTTCTTTTCCTTGTGTCAAGCTCCTTAAAAAATGAAACAAGCTCTTCTGAGTATAGTTCTTTTAATGTGTCAACCTCGTTAAAATAATGAAACACTTTCCCGTTCAATTCGAGTCTTTGATAAGATCTTGTAAAATCCCAGTCGAGTCTTTATCTTGGTCTCGTAACTTGAACCTTCACTCCATCTGCCTTTTATATGACTGAAGCTTGGGGGGCATGTACCTAGAATTGAGTCACGATGCTGGGGGCATGCTTACTTTTTCAAGCATAGTTTGTTTCCGTTTCAAGCTTGTGTAAAAATGAAACTGGTTTCAAGCATAGTTTATCTTTGTTTCAAGCTTGTGTAAAAATGAAACCAACTTCAAGCAGAGTTTCCTGATTTCAAGCTTGTGTAAAAATGAAACCATTCCCATATTACCTCTTGTGATTGCAATTTTATCAGCCTGTTTTTGCCAGATGAGCCTTGGTTTTCTCACTCCATCGTCACTATCTGCTTGGCCGATCATATGCCTTCACTTGGTTGTTTTACCCATTCCTGAGGAACCGCTGCGATGAGTGGTCTTGTTAGCCAGCCTCTTAACCTTTGCATGTAAGGCAGTTTCTCATTCTTGAACCAGATTTTCCTTCTCTGCTGGTCCTCAGAAGTCATCTTCAGTACTCTTTGACTCTCAAACATGAGTTTGTAGAGTCTATGTGGTTTTGATATGTTAAAGTGGCTCAAAACAGAAAATCTACCCGATGTCGTTTACCCCTTTTTCGGTACAGGATAGATTACTAACGAAAAAGGAATACCCTAGCCTATCGCGACTAGGAGGTTTTCTCAGACATAGTTTTCTACCTTTTCAGATTTGAGGAACTATTTACGAAAAGGGACTGTTGGAGTTTACTTTTCTGCTGTCTTTTCAAACTCTCTAAACATGAAAAGACTCTGATTTCTCCCTTTGTCAGACTCGTTAAACCCTGATGACATTGGATTCAGTCA
Organism: Pinus albicaulis; assembly: GCA_034641835.2. Lineage (NCBI taxonomy): Eukaryota > Viridiplantae > Streptophyta > Pinopsida > Pinales > Pinaceae > Pinus > Pinus albicaulis. The sequence goes on from JAXQQM020073986.1 coordinate 238,326, forward strand.
TAATGACGATATTCGAGTTCCTCCTTCCTAGGGCTCGTTAAATGTACTAGGATGGATTCGTTCGAAGGACAAACTTATATGAAAAGCATATGGTATCCTCTTCAAGCTTGTGTAAAAAAAAAGAGGTACTCGCCAGAAATGGTGGGGGAAAAATGGAACCAGCATCGTTGTCGTTTCGACAGTATGTCGCTCTTGAACATGGCACTTGTCTGCATTCGTGTCGAGTTGGGGACATCTCCTCTCGTTTTTCACTTGCCTCCGTGGGTTTGGGTGATCCCTTTTGACCTCTCATCTGCTCTTTGCCTCGTCATCATGACCTCTAATCTTTTGATGCAAATACTGCTAAATCCACTGTCGTGCCGCCAATATGGTCAAGAGAAGTTGACCTCTGCAAGCTTCAACCTTAATTTGATTCTCATCTAATCCTGATTCACGAAGACATTATGTTCCTCTGTCTCGTGTCGATGATGTGGTAAACACTATGGCCCACCTTCGATCAAGGTCACTTCCTGTCGACTTCAGCTCATTATCCAGGAAGCTAATCTAGAGACTCCCTTCTGGTACCTTGGAGCCTGCATGCCTCAATGGCAGGTTCTTCACGTTCGACGTGAGGTTTTCATCATTGGCCTCCGATCAAGTGATTCTACAGGTGTTCGACGCCAGCTCACTGATTCACATGCCGTAGACTGTACCTTTAGTACCTTGAGGACCATTGTCATTATTAGTGGTACCTCTTGCGTTTGTTAACAACTTTCATCATTGGCTGGTAATAAGACGATGTTCTTGCATGTTCGACTTCAGCTCACATATTCGCATGCTTGAACTTGTACTTTGTTCGGGTCGAGATGGAGCACAAGACCTTGGATTTTGTCTGTTGGAATCCAGGCTGCGATTTTGTGGATTATTATGATTGGTTACATGACTCATTGATTGGATGGCTGCGACCATGCCTGAGTCTCTTTATCGATCCTCACTAGATGGCTGCACCCATGCCTTGGATCTGGATTATTGTATACTCTGTTATGGATGGCTGTGCCCATACCACATATATATCATGTATTTGAGATATCAGTTGTACTTCTTTATGCAGGTTTTCCGACGGTGGTGTTTTCAGTTGGATACGTTCTCGTAAAGCATTTCACCCCTCTCTCTCTTTCAGACATCATGCTTTAGGGGGCATCTATTACACAAAAATTTGTCACTGTCCCTGCAATCCCCGTCCCGCACATTGGAGGGCTCATTCCGTGACCTATGAGGAGTGACATAACTTGAAAACACTTTCATGTCATTCCCTTGAACATGTACTTTCATTGCCCTGAAGACATCTCCTTGTGAAAAACCCTAAAAATAGCCCTTTTTGCATTGGCGCGGGTACATAGTTCAGCCCTCGCGCCAAGGGGGAAAATACTCCAAAGAGGGCGTGCCAATTGGCGCTCCGTCTCAGAGCCACACCCACGCTAGGCTTAATAAGGGGTGTTTTTTAAAATAAACTGGTCTCTAATTTGAGTTGGGAGGTTGGCTCCGGATTTCCATGTAGAGGAAGTATTTTTCCACGTCTCATGGAAGCTTCCTTGAGGATAGGGCCAATCCCATGATTGTAGGGATCCTAACTCCCATTCCTCCATTTATATAAGCTTGCCATTTTCCTTTGCAAGTGAATCTCCAAGAGCCTTGATAGCCAAAAGAATGCTGCAATTGTCCTCATAGTGTCAAATCTATAACAAGGAGATTGATGATCGAAGAGATAGGCTTGTCCCCATTCCTGTCAAGCTTTGAGAGACGTATTCCGCTGACGACCGTCCCACCAAAGGAAGATTTCAGTGTTAGAGCCAGGTTGTATCATCCTTTGTTTCATTAATGATAAGCGACTACGATTATAGTTCCACTTGTATTGTTCATGTTTTACGATTACGAGTTGTGCCCTCTTTGACTGACACATGATTGCAAATATTTGGTTTTACGCTTGTATGTTCGTCGTGTTTCTTGTGTGTGCAGGTGTTCGATCACGCCAAGTGCGAGAATTGTGACTTGCTGGAGCAAGGGATCAGGAGCATTATCCTCTTCGCAACGACAATAGCGTTGGACACAAGGTAAGCCTCGTATCGCGCCTTGGTAATTGCAATTAGGAGCTTGCGTTGTAGTGTGATTTGATTGTTGCTAGACCCGGTCTAGGCTAGTAGGGATCGCCTCTGTCCGCAGAGGGGATTTACCTCTACAACACACGTACTACTCATTTTTGTTTTCAGTTGAATTCTCTTCCACATATGCACTATTCATATCTTGCACATTGTAGCTATGGTCTAGCTTCTATTATTTGGCTTAAAAATTTGTATGTTTGCTTGTAATTGATAGAATGTAGTTTCTAGAATGTTGATGCTTGAATAATTAATCATTAATGTACTATGGATGCCATTTCTATCTTTATTGATGTACAAATATGTAGGTTTTCATATATTCTACAACCAATTTGGCATTCTAGATATTTTTTATGAATATAAATGCAATATAATTTCTCTCTCTCTCTACACACACACACACATAGAGTCCTGGGAATTTGGGAAAATGATGCTCTTGACAATCTCACTCTCAAACACTCTCTCACTCCTTCCAACCTTGGATGTGCCCTTTATTATGTGGTTTTGATATTAGGGCTTTGATATTTCATATTAGAAATATTAACTATTTAATGTATTATAATAGTTATAATATTGGATGTGGAGTTTTATAACAAGTCCCTCTTTTATGCATTGCTTCACCCTCAAAATAAGATTAGAGCCTTACTTGAGCAAGCAAGATGTTGTATCCTTGATCCAAAATATAACACTTTGATTAAAAAAATGATTTTCTATTGTGCTTAAGTAGGAATTATATTGACAAAGGTGGTTAGGAGGATAGACTCTTGAAATTTGTCATAGTTGATTGTGATAAATTTACATTCAAATCTTATTAAATGTTTTTGATAATATCTTCTCAGTATTTTTCTTATATATACAAATGCTCTTGATGCAGAGTGCATGAGTGTCTAAGAGACATGATTATCGCAAAATCACCATGACCTTGCATAAGTAGTGATTTAAATATGATTACTATTCATTATGTGCATCAAATGGAGAGGAGACAAGAGGAAGGGGTAGAGGATACCTAAGTGGGAAGATGGCTAGGAGTATTGTAGAGGAAGGAGGTGTGTGGCCACCAAGTGTAGGGTTCAATTTTGGTTGGTAGTAATTTATTTTAAGGGAGGTGTATGTGCCAAAAGGGATTGGGGGATCTGTGAAGGAGGGGAAGGAGCTCTCTCCTCTTGACAATTCAAGAACCTATGTTTCTTTTGTGTAAGGTCAATTATACTCCTTATGGGTGGTTGTGGCTATATTGGGATGAAGGTCTAGATCATATTCGAACCTTCTATATATAGCTTTATAATCATAATCATAATACCATTTGTTAATAGTTCTGGAGCTTAGGGGGCATGTGAGTCACCGTGAATGAAGGTTATGAAGGAAGAAATCTTTGATAGCTTCCCATAGAATATGTGTCCCTGATGATGGGTGGTGAGACCACTCGAAATGTAAGACAGTAGTAAATCTGCACACAACATTTATCTATAATCTTACATAAACTAGATTTAGAGAAGTTGTGGGTGGAGTGAAGAAATGAATAAGTTGTTGATGAAGTTGATTTTCATAGGTGGGGGAAAACAATAGTCAGAATTGAATGCGATGTAAGGTAAGGAGAAGTTTGTCTTGATAGTGCACAACATTGTATTCATCATACCAGGAGTTCCTTGACCTCTTGAAAGGATGACCATTTCCATTTCCATTTCGATCAGAGGGAGCCTTCCTCTTTCCTCTGAATTTTTTATTGTTGTTGTAGTCATCATATCGGGGAGAGTCCCTTTTATTGGGGCATTCTCTTGCATAGTGACCAAACTTGTTACAATTGTAACATCTTCCCTTTCTTCCTTTGGGACCCGCTCTTCAATGAATTTGATTTCTCTGTCCAACATTTTTTCTTCTTCTTTGCATAAGCAGTGAAGGAAGTAGGGTCACTTCCATTCCCATTTGAGGGATGGTCTCTCTCCATCATCCTTGTCTCCTCTTGAGTGCATCACATCAACAGTTCATCAAAATAAGGAATTATATTATTATTGAGAATAATGGTATTAAATACATACCATGGTCGGGGAAGTCCACCAAGAGAAATGAGAGTGAGCTCTTGGTTAGCTATGACCTCTCCAATAGCTAAGCGATCAATCTTGATTTCAGTGAGCCTCATGAGATATGATTGGATGGACTCTCCCTTGTCCATCTTAATGTTCTTCAAAAAGATAAATTGATTAGCATTGCTAGCCCTGAACATGCCAACCAACTTATCATACATCTCCTTAGATATACCCAACTTGGAGATATAAGCAACCAAGTGCTTATGAGTAGAATCCATGATGAGTGCACATTTTGCAAATGGCCATCATAACGACTTCTAGCCAGCCCATGAATATCTTTCCAAAACTGAAATGCTTCCTTGCAACTATCTGGGAGCATACGGTACTGGTTCTACTGCCTCAAATATAATTCAAGTGTTGTAGGATAAGGTCGAGCCTTTGTCATAAGAAGAAACTCATCCTCATAACTCTTGTTTCTGCATGAAAACATAGTGCTGGAATCCTCAATTCAAGGACATCCTCAATTCCCTGTGCACAAACAGGCTCCAAAGAGCTTTGTCACACCCCACATTGATGGGTGTGCAACCCAATGCAAATTCCATCATACTTCAAAACTAAGATAACTTCTGAGTGCAAATTTTTGCAAATGGACATCATAAAGACTTCCATCCCATGAATATCTCCCCAAAACTGAAATGCTTCCCTTGAAACTATCTGGGAGCATACAATACTGGTTATACTGCCTCAAATTTAATTCTAGTGTTGTAGGATAAGGTCAAGTCTTTGTCAGAGGAAGATAATCATCCTCATAACTTTTGTCTCTGTGTGAAAACATGGTGCTGGAATCCTCAATTCAAGGACATCCTCAATTCCCTGTGCACGAACAGGGTCCAAAGATCTTTGTCACACCCCACATTGATGGGTGTGCAACCCAGCGCAAATTCCATCATACTTTAAAACTAAGATAACTTATGAGTGCACATTTTTGCTGGAATCCTCAATTGAAGGACATCCTCAATTCCTTGTGCATGAATAGGGTCTAGAGATCTTTGTGACACCCCACATTGATGGGTGTGCAATCGAGCACAAATTCCATCATACTTCAAATCTGAGATAACTTCTGAGTGCAAATTTTTTCAAATGGCCATCATAAAGACTTCCAGCCCATGAATATCTCTCCAAAATTAAAATTCTTCCCTTCCAGTACTTGTTCTACTTCCTCAAATTTAATTCAAGTGTTGTAGGATAAGGTCGAGCCTTTTTCATAGGAAGAAACTCATCCTCATAAATTTTGTCTCTGTGTGAAAAAAATGCTAGAATGAATATCATCAGCCTCACCATCATCCACCAGTCCCTCACTAACGACGTCATTGTTTCTCTCCCCATTCTTATTGAAATTCAAAATGGATTTCTTGTCTACTACTCCCTCAAAGATACTGAGATGATTTAACCACAAGAGTTTGCTTCAGTCTTGCTAGAAAATGTTGAGAATGCAGCAAGTTAGACATACGGAGCATCATTTGGGAATTCTACTTGGAGATTCTTGGAGTATGCGACATGTCGGTAAAAATAGATGTGACCCTATTTTTTAGGACCCAGACTATTTTTAGACTGATCTCCTAAAAATATGGAAGTCAAATATTATTTTCCCTTAATAATATTTTGACTATAAACAGCAGTTTACTCTCTTTGCGCACTTCAGTTTGAGTCATGGAGGTGGCTCATGCAACTGACACAAGGAATCACGTGGTTCCTAGGGTTTGATGGCATCTTGCATGGTTGGCTTCAGTTAGACTTCAGTGGCGGAAGTTTTGGAGGAGTTAACGGGACAAATAGTGGAGTTGTGTTCTATTTATTTCAGTTGAACTAGTTGAGATTAGTTAACTAGCTAATCAATTAGATATGAGTGGAGTAAATTAAATAATATTTAATTTACTAAATATTAACTCATTAATTGACTCAAGAACACTTGGGTTCACTCGGTACATGATCGGTTCGGTGGGAGACCGAGTGAAAGAGATAGATGAAAGGGTGGAGTTAGCTATCGATTGTGACTATCTTTTGTTGCTATTTGCAACACAAGAATAGATTGGAGTAAGCTATGAGTATTGCAAAGTTTAGGCTGGTGGTTTATCTATATAAGGAGGCCATCACCTAGCATTAAAATACGCAATCAAGGTTAGCTATCAAGTGGCTAAGGATTGGAGCAAGTGATTTGCTAGATCTAGCTTGATAGTGTGTAGCATGGGAGGTAGTGCATGAGAGCTTGTGAAGAGTTTTTGTACTATGATTGTTACATGATTTCTCCATTATAATATACACAATAGCTGGGGGGTTTTCAGCTATAGGCTTTCCCCATACATACTGAGTTAATGTGTGATTGATTTGATGTGTGATTGCTTCTATATTATTTCCGCAAGTGACAATTAATTGTAGAAGAAGGTTATGTGTTATGCATGCAATTCGAAATTGATGTATGATCGGGTTAATCTTCATTGAATAAGTGATTTATTCAGCTAATTTCTACATGGTATCGGAGCGAGATTAATTGTCGAAGTCTACTACGGTGATTGCAAACTTATTTCCTCGGACAGAGTCTGCATGCGGGCCAGGTAGCCTCCGGAATATTCATCCTTCTTTGTAAGGTGAAAGATATGGTGAATGCCCTTTGCAGTCAATCTCTGATTTGGAAATAATTTGTTTTCAAGTATAGATCGGAAGCGATAGAGCTTGGAGTTTGGAATTCGAATTTTGCAGAAGGTTGTTCTTCTTGGTGCCGGTGTTGAAAGATGTCTTCTTTCAATGGTTTGCGACTCGAATATGCTCTTGAAGGCGGTTCGAACTATGTTGCATGGAAAGATCGAATGGAAGCAGTGTTAGAAGATAATGGTCTGAAGGAGTTCGTGGATGCGGATGTCCCAAAGCCCACTGATGCAGCTTTGGTCGATGCATGGCAAAAGAAGATAGCGAAATGTCGAAGGATCCTGTTGGAGGGCGTCAAGGATCATATTGTATCCAGCCTTCATGGTAAGGCTACTCCATATTTAATGTGGAAAGCTTTGACGGATCTATTCCAGAGTAAGAGTGACCAAAGGAAGCTGGTGCTCGAAGATAAGCTCAGGAACATCAAGATGGAGAAGGACGTGATGCCGCTAAATACCTCCGGGCTGAATGCGAGAGATGAGCGGGAAGTGTGGAGGTTGGTTGTCAAGTTTCCGCGATGCATGCTTAGTTTCAAGTATCTTTTGGGATCGGTGTGGTTCTTGGACAGCGGTGCGTCATTTCATATGACGGGAAGTCGAACGTTGTTCTCGGATGCGGAGGTGAAGAATTTGGGTATGCACATCGAGATGGGCGATGACGGTAGATACAGTGCGACTGGTATCGGTACCGTATCCTTTCAGAGGGAGTCTGGTAGACCCTTTGTCTTAAAGGATGTCATGCATGTACCTGGATTGAAGAAGAACCTGATTTCAGTAGCGATGTTGGAGGATAAGGGGTATGATGTGGTCTTCAGCGAAGGAAAAGCTTTCCTGCGCAGTAAGACTACTGGAGAGACCCGGAAGATAGGGGTTCGAACTCGGAACCTTTATCAGTTGCAGGTAGATGACTGCGCAACTATGGCATGCAAGGCGGGAGAAGTGGTGAGCCGGGATGATGAGGGCGAACTATGGCACAGGAGATTGGGCCATCTTCACCATGGAGCTTTGAAGATTCTGCAGCAGATTTCTATTGGACTTCCTAAAGGCACTCTTGCGCAGTCAGATCAGTGCAAGGGGTGTACTTTAGGGAAGTATGTGAAAGCCACCTTTCACGAGAAGGATAGTCGCGCCACGACGATCCTTGAGAGAGTTCACACAGACGTGTGTGGTCCTTTCTCGGTTGCTTCGACAGCAAAGCACAAGTATTATGTGATCTTTGTTGATGATTTCTCTCGAAAGTGCTGGATCTTCTTCATGCAGAAGAAGAGCGATACATTCGCGAAGTTCTATGAGTTTAAAGCACTGGTCGAGAAGGAGTCGGGGAAGAAGGTGATTGCTCTGAGGAGCGATAACGGTGGTGAATTCATCTCGGCTGAATTCAAGGAGTTTTGCAGCGCAAAAGGGATTCGGAGAGAGCTCATCGCACCCCATAACCCACAGCAGAACGGGGTGGTTGAGCGGAAGAACAGAATGATCATGGGTGCTGCACGGGCGATGTTGCATGATCAGGGCCTACCCTTCACTTGTGGGTTGAGGCATGCAATACAACAGTGTATGTGCAGAACCATTGTCCTCACAAGGTTCTTGGCATGAGTACACCAGAGGAGGCTTATTCTGGCAAGAGGCCTGATATTTCCCATTTGCGGATTTTTGGTTCTCCTGTCTACATGCATGTGACGAAGGATGCGAGAAGGAAGATGGATCCAACTGCTGAAGTTGGAATATTTGTGGGGTACACTGATACACCTCACAACTATCGGGTGTATGTGCCAGACAGTCGCAAGACTGTTGTGCGACGGGATATAAAATTTCAGGAGGAGAAAGCCATGCGGTGTTCGCTTGAGAGGGAGCTACACTTGCATGCAGATGAGGAGCTGTTAGTTCCTAAGGAGGAGCTTCCGGATGTGGATCAGCCACAAGAGGAGGTTCGGGAGGTGGAAGAAACCACCCAGGCAGCGCCAACCATCAGAGGGCGCATGCGCACTACAGAAGCTGAGCGACTGGCTCGGGATGCAGAGAAGGTTGTAGGACCACCTACAGCACAGCGCAGACAGAGACAGTCACCGGATCGGTACACTGGATACATAGCTCTTATGAGTCAATGTGTTGTGACAGAGCCATCCTCTTTTGAGGAAGCTGTGGAGGAACCCGCATGGGTTGATGCCATGATCGAAGAATATGATTCGATCATCGGGAACAGTGCATGGGAGATTGTCCCAAGACCGGTTGGGAAATCAGTTGTAGGTTCGCGATGGATCTACAAGGTGAAGCAGGCGGCTGACGGGAGTGTGGAGAAGTACAAGGCGAGATTTGTCGCCCGTGGCTTCTCACAGATCGAGGGGATTGACTATGAGGAGACTTTTGCACCTATCGCAAGGTACTCTTCCATACGGACGATCCTTGCTCTCTCAGCGCAGATGGGGTGGCACATCCATCAGATGGATGTGAAGATTGCGTTCCTCAATGGAGTTATTGAGGAGGAGGTGTACATAGAGCAGCCTGAAGGTTTCGAGATCTTCAGCAGTGAGTCGCATGTGTGCCGACTCAAGAGAGCACTGTACGGGCTGAAGCAAGCACCTCGTGCTTGGTACACTCGGATAGACGGCTACTTCACCGGGCTTGGATTCTCCAAGAGTGAGGCGGATCCAAACCTGTACCAGATTGTGGTGGAGGGGAAGCTGTTGATCATCGTACTGTATGTAGATGATCTGATTTTGACTGGCGATGAGCAGTTGATACTTTCATGCAAGGAGGACCTTGCACGAGAGTTTGAGATGAAGGACTTGGGCATCCTTCATTATTTCCTGGGATTGGAGATTTGGCAGCGCAGCGGAGGACTGTTTGTTTCTCAGGGCAAGTATGCCCGGGAGATTCTGGAGAGGTTCAACATGCAAGGCTGCAAGCCTGTTGACACTCCTCTTCCTGGTGGTTGGAGGAAGGAGGATGCTACTTCAACGGAGGTAGTGGATGCCATTGTCTATCGACAGTTGGTGGGGTCGCTTATGTATCTGGTCAATACATGACCCGATATATGCTATGCAGTTAACCAGCTTTCGCAAGCTATGGTTAAGCCTACCAAGCTCTTTTGGAAGGCGGGCAAGCATGTATTGCGCTATATCAGAGGCACATCGGGATATGATCTATGGTACAGACAGGAGGATGGAGTGAAGCTTTCTGGTTTCACTGATGCAGATTGGGCAGGGAGCCCAACAGACCGGAAGAGCACTTCTGGAGGAGTTTTCAACATTGGGTCGACAGCAGTTTCCTGGTACAGCAGGAAGCAGAGATCCGTGGCACTCAGTTCAGCAGAGGCCGAGTACATGGCAGCAAGTTTGGCTGCATGTGAGGCTATTTGGATGAGGAAGATCCTCGCAGGTTTGTTCGGGTTGCATTTGGAGCCTACAGTGATCTACTGTGATAACCAGAGCTGCATCAAGCTCTCGGCTAATCCAGTTTTTCATGATAGGTCCAAACATATCGACATCAGGTACCATCACATCAGAGATTGTGTTCGGCGGAGGATCATGATGCTTTCATATGTTCCCACGGAGGATCAGGATGCCGACATCCTGACGAAGGCGCTCACCAGGAGCAAGTTCGAATTCCACAGAGGCGGGATAGGGATTGCAGATAATCCATATCTTGCTGAGAGGGAGTGTTGAGAATGCAGCAAGATGATGGAGCTTAGTGAAATGAAGTCGCCTTCACTAAGTGGGCCGGCAGGCAAATTCTGGCGCAAAGTCTATTTTTAGACTATGTCTATTTTTAGACATACGGAGCATAATTTGGGAATTCTACTTGGAGATTCTTGGAGTATGCGACATGTGGGTAAAAATAGATGAGACCCTAATTTTTAGGACCCAGGCTATTTTTAGACTGATCTCCTAAAAATATGGAAGTCAAATATTATTTACCCTTAATAATATTTTGACTATAAACATCAGTTTACTCTCTTGGCGCACTTCGGTTTGAGTCATGGAGGTGACTCATGCAACTGACACAAGGAATCACGTGGTTCCTAGGGTTTGATGGCATCTTGCATGGTTGGCTTCAGTTAGACTTCAGTGGCAGGAGTTTTGGAGGAGTTAACGGGACAAGTAGTGGAGTTGTGTTCTGTTTGTTTTAGTTGAACTAGTTAGGATTAGTTAACTAACTAATCAACTAGATATGAGTGGAGTAAATTAAATAATATTTAATTTACTAAATATTAACTCATTAGTCAACTCAAGAACACTTCAGTTCACTACAGTGCATGATCAGTTCAGTGGAGACCAGTGAAAGAGATAGATGAAAGGGTAGAGTTAGCTATCAGTTGTAACTATACTGTTGTTATTTGCAACACATAGATAGGTGGAGTAAGCTATGAGTATTGCAAAGTTTAGGCTGGTGGTTTATCTATATAAAGAGGCCATCCCATAGCTTTGAAATACGCAATCAAGGTTGGCTATCAAGTGGCTAAGGATTGGAGCAAGTGATTTGCTAGATCTAACTTGATAGTGTGTAGCATGGGAGGTAGTGCATGAGAGCTTGTGAAGAGTTTTTGTACTATGATTGTTACATGATTTCTCCATTATAATATACACAATAGGTGCGGGGTTTTCAGCTATAGGCTTTCCCCATACATACTGAGTTAATGTGTGATTGATTTGATGTGTGATTGCTTCTATATT